>KQ992320.1:242557-312662 GCA_001598015.1 Dorcoceras hygrometricum
GGAGATAAGCTGGATACGAGATCCATCTTATGCTACTTCATTGGGTATCCAAAGAATTCCATTGGATACTACTTCTACTATCCGAACGAAACAAAAGTGTTTGTTTCTAGAAATGCCACCTTTATGGAAAGGGAGTTTCTACTCGATAGAAAAGGAAAAATAGTAGAACTCGAAGAAGTTCGAGAACCATCTGAGGTACCAAGTGAATCTCCCGCACCTCAAGAGCCAGTGTCAAAAATGGTCGCACCTAGGAGATCCGAAAGGGTTCCTAGGGCTCCTGAGAGATATGGTTTTCTCCTTGAAGATGATCGAGGTGATCAAGTTGTTGGATCTGATCCAAGAACTTTCAAGGAGGCAATTTTCGATGCAGATTCTAGTTTGTGGCTTGAAGCAAAGGAGTCTGAGTTTGACTCGATGCATGCTAACCAAGTTTGGACTCTTGTTAATCCTCCTGAAGGAATTGTTCCTATTGGGTGCAAATACAAGAGGAAACTTGGGCCTGATGGTAAGGTAATGACCTACAAGGCACGACTGGTCGTGAAAGGTTACACTCAAAGGCAAGGTGTTGACTATGATGAAACCTTCTCGCCAGTCGCAATGTTCAAGTCAATTAGAATCTTGTTAGCCATAGCCGCATGGTACGACTATGAGATATGGCAAATGGATGTGAAAACTGTGTTCCTTAATGGAAACATTAAGGAAGAGATCTATATGACGCAGCCTGAGCGTTTCACATCTGTTGGAAGCGAGCATAAGGTATGCAAGCTTCAGAGATCGATCTACGGTCTCAAACAAGCATCGAGGAGTTGGAACCTGAGATTAGATGAAATGATTAAGGAATTTGGTTTCATCAAGAATCCCGAGGAGCCATGTGTGTATAAGAAGGTAGTTAAAAGCGCTGTGACATTCCTTGTACTTTATGTTGATGACATTCTACTCGTTGGGAATGATGTAGGAATGGTGCAGTCAACTAAAGTCTGGTTGTCTAGTAGATTTTCGATGAAGTACATGGGTGAAGCATCCTATATTCTTGGAATACAGATCTATCGGGATAGATCGAAACGGATGCTCGGACTCACCCAAGCTACCTACATCGATACCATACTTAAGAGGTTCTCTATGGAAGAGTCCAAGAGAGGACACCTACCTATGTGCCACTGGGTCACTCTATCTAAGTCTATGTGTCCGAAGACTGATGAGTAGATAGAGAGTATGAAACGTGTGCCATATGCCTCGGCAATAGGTAGTATTATGTATGGCATGATCTCGACTAGACCGGATGTCGCATATGCTCTGAGTGTCATGAGCCGCTACCAGGCCAACCATGGCCAATTGCATTGGAAGGCTGTGAAGGATATTCTTTAGTACTTATGAAGGACTAAGAATATGTTCATGGTCTATGGGGGTGGTGAACTGAAACTGGAAGGCTACATTGATTCTAGCTTCCAATGTGACGTGGATGATTCGAAGTCAACCTCTGGATTTGTATTCATGCTCAATGGTGGTGCTGTCTCTTGGAAGAGTTCCAAGCAAGACACCATCGCGGATTCAACCATTGAGGCTGAGTACATCACAGCATCAGCTGCTGCTAAGGAGGCGGTTTGGATAAGGAATTTCGTCCAAGAGTTGGGCGTCATTCCAAATGGAGTTTGTCCAGTCCCGGTGTACTGCGACTACACGGGTGCCTTTGCGCAAGCAAAGGAGCCTAGGTCTCACCAAAGATCCAAATATATACTGAGGAAATACCACATAATCCAGGATATTGTGGCTAGAGGTGACATAGCAGTTGAGAGAGTCGCCTCTGCGGACAACGTTGCTGATCCACTTACGAAGCCCTTTCCAGGACCCTTGTTTGAAAAACATCGAGAAACAATGGGACTCCGTCTGATGAGTAGTTGGCTTTAGGGCAAGTGGGAGATTGTTAGAGTAGATGCCCAACTAGCCAACTTTTGGCGTGTGGGTTTATAGACTCTTGTATATGACAATCTTTATATATGATATTCGCATTTATTTATATGGCATTCTTTACTTTCATTGTGTTGTATAATGATTAACAATTGCGTTGAGTAAAGACCTAGAATGCACTATAGTGTATGTTAGATGTTATAGTGGGTATGACGGCTATCATGAAACACATCTAATATTCACTGTGTATTCTGAACAAGTTCCTAGTCGATTGGGCCGTCAAAATGAGGATAAGGCCGCCCGAGCTTGAGACTAGTATCTGCATATGCGAAGTACCATGTTTCATTGGTAGGGAACATTGTGATGTTCTGAGCATGCAGATATATAGTGACCTGGTGATCTATCGAACTACCCTCGTTCGGACTTTCCAAGTGGTTACCATTTGTCGAGTGGATAAGTCCGAGGTCTTGGTTGTACTGATTAGTCCTCACGACTCGAAACGTCATTGAGACTCTACATGATAGGCGTCTCACTTTGACTCGTTTGCCGACTCACTTGGGGTCATTAGGCGGCGGGATTGGGTGAGACCCTGATGCATGTAGGAGTCGATGCATCGTTGTCGAGGATTCACCGCTCGCAGACATGCGTGGATATCCTATGTTATCTGAGGAGACGATAGTGTATAAATCTCTGGCCAGAGTACTAGAAGTGTTTTAGGTAAATGGGTTTACCTAGTTACACTCGTGATGTCACTATTCGATCTCCAAGATGTATGCATAACTATCGGATCTATAGCGACGCTCGATTTACCAATAGTCGTTGATCTGATCGGGATATATGGATTGAAAGGACCGTACTGTACGCTAACCACGACCAACTGGTTCTTGCAGGCACTATCAGTGATACCTATGGGATCATGGGGCGATGTTGCTAGACGCTCTTACCATGATCCGATTGGCAAGTCCGGAATTGTGATTCCGGAGCCCCAATGGTTGTGGTCCCATGGCTAGCTGTATCCCTGAACCATTGAGGGTCACACAAGTACTGGATTCGAGATTCCCGCACGGATACTGAGCTCAATGTGTTGAGCATAGGAGGAGGATTTTGGAAGTGCGACTTCCTAAAAGTCAACAGGGGTCAAATCGTGATTTCCGCTGTTGAGGGGCAAAACGGTCATTTTGCAATGGGGTTCTGAAAAATGGTTTTTCAGATCATAGTATTCAGTTTTGGAAACTGAGTCGATCGGTCCGATCTGATCGGTGATCGGAGTTATGATGACGTCAAGGTGATAGGGATGAACCGAATGTTCATCCGTTGGACCAGGGCCCGTTGGGCCGGTCCAAGTCCATCACTAATCTACTTAAGGTAGACTAGAGCTTCATAACTCATAACTTAACACTTGATTACACAACCCTAACCCTAGCTCTAAAAGTGCCACCCCCCTTCTCCTCAAAAGCCGCCGCCGCCGCCTTGCGCCATCGGAATTTGTTCCGGCCAACTTGACGAGGAGAATCCGTCGCCGCTGATCTCATCAGGCCTTCTAGTGCAGGCTGACGAAGGATTCTTCCTTCCGGTCATGGACCTGATTGACGTAATCTACCGCCGCCTACCGTGAAGAGCCGGTGTTCTTGTAATTCCGGTTGGAGCCAGGCACGAGTTGCCAGCAAGGTAATCAACGAAAACACCCTATGAATGGTTAGTATTGTGTTTGAATTTTATTGTATTGATCGTCTCCCAGGAAATTTTGTTTTCCGCTGCGCCCTGGGAGGCGGGATCCGGATCCTACACCGTTGTTCCCCAAAACTTAGGTCCTAACAAGTGGTATCAGAGCAGGTTGTTCTTGAACGAGCATTTATTTTAAAACAGATGTGCTATTTTTTTTTTTAAATGTCTTAATTTTTTTTTAAGAAGCTTAAATTATGAAGTCCAGATGAAAATGATTTTTTTTATATAACGATTTTCTTTTGTCGAGCAGACACGGAATGCGCGAGTTCCGTGTGGATGCCAAGATCCTATTTCGGTTGGGCTATGAGCTCACCTGGAGCGAGGCTCGGTGACTCATTTTAGCACATGGGACGAAATAGTAGAAATGAAAGAAAATCTGAGTTTTATCTGTCACATTTTCTTTCTGGTTCTTCATATGTGAGTGACTCAGTAGCACATGTTCTTATTTGAAACAATATTTAAAGTGCTCTGAAAATTTTTCAAACTTTCTGGTATGCGGAGATTTCAGCAGATGCCTTGTTGTTTACTGTGTTTATATTAATTTGAGCGATCGGTTTAAGCATCAGTTTCTGTTGCATCTTTTTCAAAATCATAGCATATTGTTGCATTTGGTTCTTTCCCAAAACTGTTTTTGCTTTTCAAATTTAAAATTCCTGCTGTCACGTTGTTTTTGTTGTGACAGTGTAGGGAGAGCTTTGATTTAAATTTCCGGAAGACCAGATTTCGACCTCTTTTTGATTCCCACAAAAAGGGAGAGAATCCATGCATATGTTATTTGAGGTTTTGTGTAAATCAAAAAGGGAGAGATTGATGGATCTTGATAACAGATCCAGATCTGAGTTTTGAATTACACAAAACCTGTTAATGTGTTTCTAACAATTCTATGCAGTGTGCAGATATCAACAGGAGAAGTCTGATGTGTTGAAGAAAGTTGCATCGCATAATTGTTGAAAGAGCAGGTTACTGTTGAAGTTGCTGTCAACAGATACCGTGCGAAGAGTTACTGTTGACGAAGCTGTTGAAGATGAAACAGCAAGTTACTGTTGACGAGGTTGTTAAGAAGTAAAGAAGAGCTGGAATCAGAAACTATGACGTCAGCATTATCACCAGACAACAAGCTGTGATCGGCAGTGATGACGTCAGCGTTTCTATTGGAGGAAGCTGTGATCAGCAACGATGACGTCAACATTGCTGATTGGAAGAAGTTGTGATCAGCAACGATGACGTCAGCATTGCTGATTGGAGGAAGTTGTGATCAGCAACTACGACGTCAGCAATATCAACAGACAACTAGATGGATCAGCGATGATGATGTCAGCAGTGATGTCATCACAATTAGCAGCTGATAAGAGAAGCGCAAGAGATGGAGCGACGTCGTTTTAACTCTTAACAGGGTATTCAGTCGCAAGCTACAATATGTTCAGCAGTGAGCTATAGTCGCATCAGCAGTTGCAAAGAAAGAAAATTAAATCAGCTGTAGCGCGAAGAAAAGATGGATTCAGTAGTTGAAAAGATGAATCAGCTGACAACAGAAGCTAAAAGTTGTTGATTACATGAAGAAAGGCAAAAGCTGATAACAGACGTTGAAGAAGAGATGTTGATCAGTTGAGGCAATCAGTAGTAAACAGAAGAACGATTCAGCAGAAGAGCGATTCAGCAGTAAGGTGCTTCAGATGTTGAAGAAATCAGCCGTTGAAAGCATTCAGTTGTTGATCAGCAGTTGAACACAAAGAAGCGAAGCAGTTGACTAATCAGTAGTCAACTGCAGAGCTTAATCAGCTGTTGGTTTAGATCAGCTACTGGAATTTTTAAGCCAAATCAAAAGACGGTAAAAGCCTGCAAAAGAAAGGACACAAGGACAATTCCCTGTCAGTACTTTACAGAACATCTTTCAACGGGAAGAACTTGTGTCCAGCGGATTGAATTTGAACAGAGGATTTATATACGAGAAGAACGCCATTGAAGAGATACGGTTGTTGTTGCACAGAAAAGATTAAATCAAAAGGAGACAACAATCAAAGGGAAGATGAACCTGAAGCGAAGCTGTCAACTATCATACATAGAGAAGCTTATTGCAGTTGACAGCTGAGCTAGAATTAGCTTTTGTAGAAGCAAATTCCCTAGTGTGTGAGAAATATAGAAAAACAGAGAGTTCACATTGTAAAAATCTCACACACAGATTCACTCGCACATTTCGTGAGTTGAGCTATTTAGAATAGCGAGTGAATCACAAAACTATCATTATAGTCTTTGAACAGAGACGTAAAACAAGTTCCTGTTTAGTTAGACACACAGTTGCTGTTGGTGTGCATTGGTGCTGATAGGAGTTCATCTGGAGCGAGGCTCGGTGACTCGTTAGTCTTTGAACAGAGACGTAAAACAAGTTCTTGTTTAGTTAGACACACTGTTGCGGCTGGTGTGCACTTGTTGAAGCTTGGAGTTCACCTGGAGCGAGGCTCGGTGACTCATCTTCTAGTGAAACCTTCCGAGGAGGAAGAAGTGGAGATGTAGGAGATTGAGCTCTGAACTTCCAGAAACAAATAGCAGTGTATTGTATTCTTTTATTTATTTACAGTACTCTGCATACGCACTTTAGTTTAGCACGCATACACTTCAGTTGCACACATAGTAGTCGAACAGATTTTTGTTTACAGAAATCTGTTTGTGTGGAGTTTTAAAATTAGGATTCAGTTCTGGTGTTTTCCGCATGACTTTATTTCATACCAGATCTGTCTCCGGTGCTCTAGTATTTTAATGTTCAAGAACCATGAGCTATTGTAGCTCCTTTATAGCAGCGCAAAAAATTTTATTTATCAGTAGCAGCGCTTCTTGCTTTAATCTCCTATCCTTAGGTCCTAACAAGTGGTATCAGAGCAGGTTGTTCTTGAACGAGCATTTATTTTAAAACACGTGCTATTTTTTTTTAAATGTCTTAAATTTTTTTTTGAGAAGCTTACATTATGAAGGCCAGATGAAAATGATTTTTTTTATATAACGGTTTTCTTTTGTCCAGCAGACACGGAATGCGCGAGTTCCATGTGGATGCCAAGATCCTATTTCGGTTGGGCTATGAGCTCACCTGGAGCGATGCTCAGTGACTCATTTTGGCACATGGGACGAAATAGGAGAAATGAAAGAAGATCTGAGTTTTATCTGTCACAATTTCTTTCTGGTTCTTCATATGTGAGTGACTCAGTAGCACATGTTCTTATTTGAAACAATATTTAAAGTGCTCTGAAAATTTTTCAAACTTTCTGGTATGCGGAGATTTCAGCTGATGCCTTGTTGTTTACTGTGTTTATATTAATTTGAGCGATCGGTTTAAGCATCAGTTTCTGTTGCATCTTTTCAAAATCATAGCATATTGTTGCATTTGGTTCTTTCCCCAAACTATTTTTACTTTTCAAATTTAAAATTCCTGCGGTCACGTTGTTTTTGTTGTGACAGTGTAGGGAGAGCTTTGATTTAAATTTCCGGAAGACCATCTTTCGACCTCTTTTTGATTCCCACAAAAAGGGAGAGAATTGTTAGACCATGCATATGTTATTTGAGGTTTTGTGTAAATCAAAAAGGGAGAGATTGATGGATCTGGATAACAGATCCAGATCTGAGTTTTGAATTACACAAAACCTGTTAATGTGTTTCTAACAATTCTATGCAGTGTGCAGATATCAACAGGAGAAGTCTGATGTGTTGAAGAAAGTTGCATCGCATAATTGTTGAAAGAGCAGGTTACTGTTGAAGTTGCTGTCAACAGATACCGTGCAAAGAGTTACTGTTGACGAAGCTGTTGAAGATGAAACAGCTAGTTACTGTTGACGAGGTTGTTAAGAAGTAAAGAAGAGTTGGAATCAGAAACTATGACGTCAGCATTATCAGCAGACAACAAGCTGTGATCGGCAGTGATGACGTCAGCATTTCTATTGGAGGAAGCTGTGATCAGCAACGATGACGTCAGAATTACTGATTGTAAGAAGTTGTGATCAGCAACGATGACGTCAGCATTGCTGATTGGAAGAAGTTGTGATCAGCAACTACGACGTCAGCAATATCAGCAGACAACTAGATGGATCAGCGATGATGACGTCAGCAGTGATGTCATCACAATCTGCAGCTGATAAGAGAAGCGCAAGAGATGGAGCGACGTCTTTTAAATCTAAACAGGCTATTCAGTCACAAGCTATAGTATGTTCAGCAGTGAGCTATAGTCGCATCAGCAGTTGCAAAGAAAGAAATTAAATCAGCTGTAGCGCGAAGAAAAGATGGATTCAGCAGTTGAAAAGATGAATCAGCTGACAACAGAAGCTAACAGTTGTTAGATTACATGAAGAAAGCAAAAGCGGATAACAGACGTTGAAGCAGAGATGTTGATCAGTTGAGGCAATCAGCAGTAAACAGAAGAACGATTCAGCAGAAGAGGTTTAGATCAGCTGACTGGAATTTTTAAGCCAAATCAAAAGACGATAAAAGCTTGCAAAAGAAAGGACACAAGGACAATTCCCTGTCAGTACTTTACAGAACATCTTTCAATGGGAAGAACTTGTGTCCAACGGATTGAATTTGAACAGAGACTTTATATACGAGAAGAACGCCATTGAAGAGATACGGTTGCTGTTTCATAGAAAAGATTAAATCAAAAGGAGACAACAATCAAAGAGAAGATGAACCTGAAGCGAAGCTGTCAACTATCATACATAGAGAAGCTTATTGCAGTTGACAACTGAGCTAGAATTAGCTTTTGTAGAAGCAACTTCCCTAGTGTGTGAGAAATATATAAAAACAGAGAGTTCACATTGTAAAAATCTCACACACTTATTCACTCACACATTTCGTGAGTTGAGCTATTTAGAATAGCGAGTGAATCACAAAACTATCATTGTAGTCTTTGAACAGAGACGTAAAACAAGTTCCTGTTTAGTTAGACACACAGTTGCGGCTGGTGTGCATTGGTGATGATAGGAGTTCATCTGGAGTGAGGCTCAGTGACTCATTAGTCTTTGAACAGAGACGTAAAACAAGTTATTGTTTAGTTAGACACACAGTTGCGGCTGGTGTGCACTTGTTGAAGCTTGGAGTTCACCTGGAGCGAGGCTCGGTGACTCATCTTCTGGTAAAACCTTCCGAGGAGGAAGAAGGGGAGATGTAGGAGATTGAGCTTCAAACTTCCAGAAACAAATAGCAGTGTATTGTATTCTTTTATTTATTTACAGTACTCTGCATAAGCACTTTAATTTAGCACGCATACACTTCAGTTGCACACACAGTAGTCAAACAGATTTCTGTAAACAGAAATCTGTTTGTGTGGAGTTTTAAAATTAGGATTCAGTTCTGGTGTTTTTCGCATGATTTTATTTCATACCAGATCTGTCTCCGGTGCTCTAGTATTTTAATGTTGAAGAACCATGAGCTATTGTAGCTCCTTTATAGCAGCGCAAAAATTTTTATTTATCACTAGGAGCTTGCTTGCTTTAATCTCCTATCCTTAGGTCCTAACACATCCAATACGACATAATCATCGGAAAACGTCTCAAAGACTTTTCTTTTGGGCTACCTTCGTACAACCCAATATTTTGAAAGGAAAATCAACATCAACTTACATAATAGCAAATCTTTGAAGCAAACTTTAACGACGAAACAACTTCTGGGAACCAGCATTCATATGAAAATCACTTCAGCTTAAAACAAAATCAATAAACTCTGAAGAACTGAGAAACTCACACACAGGCTGTAATAAACATAATATGATTTCAAAGGTGCATCAAAAGGTGCATCACAGAACAAAATATACTTGCCTGAAAGCTGAACAACTGTTGCAAAGAATAACTCCGGCTTTGAATCTACCTCAAGCACGATTGAGAAGTTTTGAGAACTCAAGGGAAAAAACTTCAGTTGTCTTCTTCTTTCGAGAACACTGTACCGACTCATATGGTTTAAGATGAGGAAATATTGTGTGTAGTAAGTTTTTAAAGTATACACGGGTATGGGGCGTCTGCCAACCGAAATCATTACCTTGAATTTTTTTTGTAAAACATTTTAAAAACTTGAACTGTGCTTGGTTTATTCTTCCGGAAATACTCGCGAACCACCAAAGCTTGAAATCAAGGAAGTCAGCAGAGACGAAAGCTGAATGAATAAATTATCAAACAGCCCTCGAACAATTAAACTTGGTCCTATTTCTGGGTGTTACAACTCTACCCTCCTTAAATGAAATTTTGTGCTCAAATATTAGTCACCAAACAGATTTGGGTATCGACTAAGCATATCTGCTTCTGTCTCCCATCTTGCTTCCCGTTCTGAGTATTTTCCCATTGAACTTTGACCATTGGAATGCATCGATTTCTCAGTCTTCTGGATCCTCTCAGAAGAATCCTCACTGGATCTCCTTCATAACTCAGATCATGCGCAAGATGTATGGGCTCGTAACTCAGTACGTGTCAGGCCTCGTGCACAAACACAGAGTTTAACCACGCAAACAATAGCGAAATCATTTAAAATAGTGGCTAAAATTTTCGCTTTTGGCCTGACTGATAAAAACATAATTTGAAATACTGCAGTACTCAAAATATCCCAGTTTACAAAATACACAAGGCTAAAAGCCACAGTACATCATGCCTCAAGCACCAATCAGCAACACTACAACTGAATAAAATAAAGCACAGGGCATTCCCCGGCTAACAGTATTGATACATATATGCTATACGCTAACTGGGACACTCTAACCACCTCCTGGGGCACCTCCAGCTGGGTCAACTCCACGACCAGCTGAGTAACCTGGAAAACCTGAACAATACACACAGGCAAACAAACACAGCCCAAGAGGGACACGGGGTCAAACCCCAGTACGGAGAGCAACATAAAACAGCTAATGAAAAGCAACAAGCAATATGCAAATGCTATGCATGAGAACAAGTTTGAATACAATAAAGCACAGGGCATTCCCCGGCTAACAGTATTGATACATATATGCTATACGCTAGCTAGGACACTCTAACCACCTCCTGGGGCACCTCCAGCTGGGTCAACTCCACGACCAGCTGAGTAACCTGGAAAACCTTAACAATACACACAGGCAAACAAACACAGCCCAAGAGGGACACGGGGTCAAACCCCAGTACGGAGAGCAACATAAAACAGCTAATGAAAAGCAACAAGCAATATGCAAATGCTATGCATGAGAACAAGTCTACAATCGAAAGCACGGAGCCTAAGGATCTCAACAGCTTCTCAACAAACGAATCTCATCAACTGGACAATAGTGGCCACGGGGTGTGTGAGTATATGGGAGCTACCCATTCGTCTCCACACCGGCACCAGATGCAAAACATAGCTCAACCTGATGTTGCCCAACTCATGAGGTGTGGTAGCTACCCACTCCGCTCATAGTGGCTAACAGATCACAGCAGGGAGATGAGGGTGACGGGAGTACCCGCTCGTCCTCTAAACAAACATCCTGGTAAGCACAGATCAAGATAACAAGGCACGGCTTAAACAGATCTGAGCTCAATATGACAAATGCATGTATGCAACAGATAAAATGTCCAACACAGAACATATACAATGATGCAAGGCATACACAGCAGCATGCATAATCAATCATGCTCAATCCAAAGCTGTAAAACAAGCTCACATCCGTACCTCAGTCTTTTGAGCTACAATTACCACAAAGCTGTCCCGAGCAACACAGATCTCACACCTGCTAAGCCAAACATAGATACTAGCTCAGGGACAGTAGAACAGACACTATGAATTGGGAGCTACGGGCTCAATCAAATCTGTCCTACCCTTCTAACACAACAGAAGGCTCTAAACAAAGCACAAGGTAGGATCTTAACACTTACCCAACGAGCTACCTGAACGGCAGAAGCAATGGACCCCTCCGGCCACACCACAGCTCAATGGTGTAGCGGAGCGTCGTAATCGAACTTTGATGGACATGGTTCGATCTATGATGAGCTTCACTGAGCTTCCTACCTCGTTTTGGGGCTATGTGCTCGAAATGGCGGTAATGTTGTTGAACAATGTCCACACAAAGGCAGTTGTTAAAATTCATATGAGATATGGATGGGCAAACCACCCAAGTACTCATACATGAGGATTTGGGGATGTCCTGCTTACGTGAAGCAGACAGTGGGATATAAGCTGAATACGAGATCCATCTTATGCTACTTCATTGGGTATCCAAAGAATTCCATTGGATACTACTTCTACTATCCCAGTGAAACAAAAGTATTTGTTTCTATAAATGCCACCTTTATGGAAAGGGAATAGGTTCGAGAACCAAATGAAGTACCAAGTGAGTCTCTCGCACCTCCAGATCCAGTACCAGAAATGGTCGCACTTAGAAGATCCGAAAGGGTCCCTAAGGCTCCTGAGAGATATGGTTTTCTCCTTGAGGATGATCAAAGTGATCAAGTTGTTGTATCTGATCCAAGAACTTTCAAGGAGGCAATTTTCGATGCTGATTCTAATTTTTGGCTTGAATCAATGAAGTCTGAGTTTGACTCAATGCATGTGAACCAAGTTTGGACTCTTGTTAACCCTCCCGAAGGAATTGTTCCTATTGGGTGCAAATGGGTATACAAGAGGAAACTTGGGACTGATGGTAAGGTAATGACCTACAAGGCACGACTGGTTGCGAAAGGTTACACTCAAAGGCAAGGTGTTGACTATGATGAAACCTTCTCGCCAGTCGCAATGTTCAAGTCAATTAGAATCTTGTTAGCCATAGCCGCATGGTACGACTATGAGATATGGCAAATGGATGTGAAAACTGCGTTCCTTAATGGAAACATTAAGGAAAAGATCTATATGACGCAGCCTGAAGGTTTCACATCTGTAGGAAGTGAGCATAAGGTATGCAAACTTCAGAGATCGATCTACGGTCTCAAACAAGCATCGATGAGTAGGAACCTGAGATTCAATGAAACAATTAAGGAATTTGGTTTCATCAAGAATCCCGAGGAGCCATGTGTATATAAGAAGGTAGTTAAAAGCGCTGTGACATTCCTCGTACTTTATGTTGATGACATTCTACTCATTGGGAATGATGTAGGAATACTGTAGTAAACTAAAGTATGGTTGTCTAGTAGATTCTCGATGAAGGACATGGGTGAAGCATCCTATATTCTTGGAATACAGATCTATCGGGATAGATCGAAACGGATGCTTGGACTCATCCAAGCTACCGACATCGATACCATACTTAAGCGATTGTCTATGGAAGAGTCCAAGAGAAGACACCTACCTTTGTGCAACGGGGTCACTCTGTCTAAGTCTATGTGTCTGAAGACTGATGAGGAGATAGAGAGTATGACATGTGTGCCATATGCCTTGGCAATAGGTAGTATTATGTATGGCATGATCTCAACTAGACCGGATGTCGCATATGCTCTGAGTGTCACGAGCCGCTACCAGGCCAACCCCGGCCAATTGCATTGGAAGGCTGTGAAGGATATTCTTAAGTAATTGCGAAGGACTAATAATATGTTCATGGTCTATGGGGGTGGTGAACTGAAATTGTAAGGCTACACTGATTCCAGCTTCCAGTGTGACGTGGATGACTCCAAGTCTACCTCTGGATTTGTATTCATGCTCAATGATGGTGCTGTCTCTTTGAAGAGTTCCAAGCAAGACACCATCACGGATTCAACCACTGAGGCTGAGTACATTGCAGCATCAGCTGCTGCTAAGGAGGCGGTTTGGATAAGGAATTTCGTCCAAGAGTTGGGCGTCATTCCTGATGGAGTTGGTCCAGTCCCGGTGTACTGCGAAACACGGGTGCCGTTGCGCAAGCAAAGGAGCCTAGGTCTCACCAAAGATCCTAACATATACTGAGGAAATACCACATAATCCGGGATATTGTGGCTAGAGGTTACATAGTAGTTGAGAGAGTCGCCTCTGTGGACAACGTTGCTGATCCACTTACGAAGCCCTTGCCAGGACCGTTGTTTGAAAAACATCGCGAAACAATGGTACTGAGTCTGATGAGTAGTTGGCTTTAGGGCAAGTGGGAGATTGTTAGAGTAGATGCCCAACTAGCCAACTTGTGGCGTGTGGGTTTTCATTGACTCTTGTATGAAACGATTTTTATATATGATATTCGTATTTTTTCTTGGCGTTCTTTATTTTCATTATGACTATAATGTTAACAATAGTGTTGGATAAAGACCTAGAATGCACCATAGTGTATGTTAGATGTGATAGTGGGTATGACGGCTATCATGAAACACATCTAATAGTCACTGTGCATTCTGAATAAGTTCCTAGTCGATTGGGCCGTCAAAATGAGGATAAGGCCGCCCGAGATTGAGACTAGTATCTGCGATGCGAATTACCGTGTTTCATTGGTAGGGAACATTGTGATGTTCTGAGCATGCAGATAGATAGTGACCTGGTGATCTATCGAACTACCCTCGTTCGGACTTTCCAAGTGGTTACCATTTGTCGAGTGGATATGTCCGAGGTCTTGGTTGTACTGATTAGTCCTCACGACTCGAAACTTCATTGAGACTCTACATGATAGGCGTCTCACTTTGACCCGTTTGCCGACTCACTTGGGGTCATTAGGCGGCGGGATTGGGTGAGATCCCGATGCATGTAGGAGTCAATGCTTCGTTGTCGAGGATTCACCACTCGCTCTCATGCGTGGATATCCTATGCTATCTGAGGGGATAATAGTGTATAAATCTCTGGCCAGAGTACTAAAAGTGTTTTAGGTAAATGGGTTTACCTATTTACACTCGCGATGTCACTATTCGATCTCCAAGATGTATGCATAGCTATCGGATCTCTAGCGACTCTCGATTTACCAATGGTCGTTGATCTGATCGGGATATATGTGTTGAAAGGACCGTACTGTACGCTAATCACGACCAACTGGTTCTTGCAGGAACTATCAGTGATACCTAGGGGATCATGGGGCGATGTTGCTAGGCGCTTTACCATGATAGAAACTGAGCTCAATGTGTTGAGCATAGGAAGAGGATTTTAGGGAGTGCGACTTCCTAAAAGTCAACATGGGTCAAATTGCGATTTCCCGCTGTTGAGGGGCAAAACTGTCATTTTGGACTAGGTATCTGAAAAATTGTTTTTCGCATCATAATGTTCAGTTTTGGAAACTGAGTCGATTGGTCCGATCTGATCGTCGATCGGAGTTATGATGGAACCGTGGTGATTTAAATGAACCGAATGTTCATATAGGACTTGGATTTGACCCAAGTCCAATGTGCCGGTTCAAGCCCATCTACCATCTTTATTAATTAAATTGGTTAGGGCTTAATCATTACACAACACACAACTTAACCTAGTCTCCAACTCCTTGAAGTCGGCCGCCCCTCCCCTCTCCACAAACCTCACGGCCACGCGCCTCCGTCGCGCCACCACGCGCCGCCGCCCCATTGATCGGACTTGCTCCGGTCGTCGTGCTGAGGTGATTCCGTCCGCGTAAAATCCGTCATATTTTCTAGTGCGGATTGACGGAGGAAGATCGATTCCGGTCGTGGACCGCATTGGAGGATCTACCGCCGCCTACAGTTTGAAGTGCCGGTTTCCTCATGAAACTGGTCGGAGCCAGGCGCCTAGAAGCCAACAAGGTAACAATCAAATAACCCCCTATGAATGGTTTGTTGATTTGTTTAATGTATTGAACACTTTCCAGGCAAAATTTTTGTTCTTCCGCTGCGCCTAGGGAAGTGGGATCCGGATCCGCCACCGCCAACCCCTAAATATTTTGCATCTCTCCCCACAATGATAGTGCCTCCAGCCTCCAAATATTTAATGTGAAATTTACTTCTGCTAGTTCCAGATCGTGTCTTGGGTAGTTCTTCTCATGAGAATTCTAGTGCTTATAAGTGTAGGAAATCACCTTCGATCTTCCATCAACACATCACCCAGACCTAGTTTAGACGCATCAGTGAAGAGGGCATAATTACCTTCTCCCGAAGGCATGGCTAAAATAGGGGCCTCTACCGAAGCTTGCTTCAGTTTATCAAAACTCACTTGGAACTCAGTGGTTCAATCATACTTAACGTGCTTCCTGGTTAAGGTCGTTAATGGAACTTCCATCTTGGAAAATCCCTTGATAAATCGCCAATACTAACCTGCGAGACATAAAAAGCTACGAATTTCAGTCACACTCTTAGGCACAGGCCATTCCCAAACTGCTTCCACTTTTGCTAGGTCGAATTATAGTCCAACCTTAGAAATCACAGGACCAAGAAAAGCAACCTTCTCTAGGAAGAACTCACACTTGCTAAACTTAGCAAAAAACTCTTTATCCTGCAAAATTTGCAATACTATCCTATGCTGATTCGAGTGCTCCTCTCTACTCTTAGAGTAGACAAGAATATTATCTTTGAACACTATCATGAATTGATCCAGGAAAGTCTAGAACGCTCTGTTCATCAAGTAAATTAAATCTGAAGGTGCATTCGTTAATCCAAAAGGCATTACCAAAAACTCGTAGTGACCATAGCGCGTCTTGAATGCAGGCTTGTGGATAACTGTTCCTTTGATCTTAAGCTGATGGTACCCAGATTGGAATTCAATCTTTGAAAACACTGCTGCTCCCTATAGTTGGTAAAATAGATCTTCAATCCTTGGAATGGATACTTGTTCTTTACGGTCACCTTATTCAGCTCTCTGTAATATATGCATAACCTCATACTGTTATCTTTATTCTTCACGAACAGCATAGAGGCTCCCCACGAGAAAGTACTTGGTCGAATGAAGCCTTTGTCCAGTAGAGTGGACTTGTTCTTTCAATTCTTTAATCTCTGTAGTTTCAAGCCTATACGGCGTTTTGGAAATAGGAGTTGCATTAGGCATCAGTTCAATCGCAAATTCTAATTCCCGATCTGGTGGCAGACCAGTGATGTCGTCAGGGAATACTTCGGGGAATTCATTCACTACCTCTACTTCCAACAGCTTGGGTCTCTATTCTTCCACTATAGAAGATATACTAGGAAAAAATCCTTGACCACCTTCCTCAAGCAGTTCTGGGCCTTCAGTGCTGAAATTAGACTAGTAAATCTCCTGCTTTGGGAAGCTTCAAACATGAAAAATTTTCCTTGGGGTGGTTTAACTTCTATAACCCTTCGCTCAAAATTGATGAACACTCCATATTTGGTTAACCAATCCATACCCAAAATCAAATCCAATTCGGGCATGGGTAACACGATCAAATCAGAAGATACTACATAGCCTTGTAGCCTGAGTTCCATAGAAAATACACTATGAGTTAAAAGTTCTTCTGCTGAGGGTACGGTATGAGATTTTCCAGAAATTATAATCTTACCTGTTACTACAGTGGTATCTGGATTTGCCTATTCTGCTATCATCAATCACATAAGCTCTGCTGGTTACAAGCTGCTTCGAATGGGGAGGCAGTCCTTAGCAAAGTGGCTTTGAGCACCACACTTGTAACACACATTCTGACTAGCTCTACACTGACCAGCATGATTATTATGACATTTGGGCAAGACGGCTTTTGTTAATCCTAGGAATTGAGCTGAGTGGTTGTGGTTGTTGTGGTCGTTGTCCTTGGGGTCTCTGATGATTGGTATTTGGAAGTTTGGACGACCTCTTGTCAGACCTGGATTTGTAATCAAAATTTAATTGTTGGAATGTATCGGTTGTTAGATATTTCTTGTGGTTTAGATCTCTGTTCATAAGTTTGGGTTGCATTTTTGGGTCTGATATAGCATTTGGAGCAATTCTGGGAGTTTTCGTGTTTTTGAGATTTTTGTGAAAGCTGGTTTGGTGGTAAGAGCTGGTCATTTTGGTGAATCCAGTCATAGCGTGTTTTGGCACGAGATTCCTAAACGCCGCCGTTTTAGTTAAAGCTGGATGCATTTGTGTTAAGTGAGAGCTGGTAGCGTGTTGTATCCAGCCGTTGCATTTGTGTATTTGGCATTAAGGGTAAAACGACAGCGTTTGGATTAGTTGGAGCGACGTCGTTTTGGTGTAGCGCTAGTGTGAGATCTGGTCGCGTGTGTTCCTGCTGGTTGTTCAGTCGAAGCAGATGTCAACGCGGGTCAACATTCCTATAGCGCGAGAAGAAAACTTCGTCGTTTGGGTGTTGCGACTGGTTGTCCAGCTACGAGAGATTTGTTCGCTACTGTAGCTTGCAGCTGGTGGTGGTTACTTTAGCTTGCAGCTGGTATTGCGAGAGAGCTAGCGACTTGATGACGTCAGTTGTGCGACGCCGTTTTGATTAGTTGCAACGCTGAGTTTTATATGTTGCGGCTGGTACCATCTTTTGGAGATTTCCCGCGATGTTTAAACCAGTCGTCTGGTTGTCCAGCTTTTGTTTGAGAACCAGTCGTAGGTAGTGTTCTACGACGTCGTTTTGATTTGCATTGTTTGATATTTCAGCAGCTAGTTTCGTTACACCTGCTGGTTGTATTTGTTGTTGGTGCCTGCTGGTTATGTCGGTTGATGTTTTAACCAGCTTTTGTGAGATGTATTTAAGGAAGACTTGGTCTTCGATTTCGAGCACCAGATTCCATACTTAGCGAAATATTTCCTCGATTGTGTTATTCGCTTCGAACCCTAGGTTACTGTTCATAGTAGCTTTTCTCCGGCAATTCCCATCGTTTCCGGCCATTGTTTGATATGTTCGAGGTAGCGTTGGACTCCTCTTGCAAAGCTCTATCATCCCATACCACTTTTGGAGGCTGTGGTTGACTAGTTGAGGAACGCGAAGTTGCTGCCCGATTGTGCGTTTTGTGGTGCAGGTAGATAGTTGGCCGTGAGTTGTTGTTGATGATTCCCTGTATCTTGCGTATGTTTAACAGGTTGGAATCCGATTTCTCAGGCCTAGTATTGTGGTAATTGCGCTAGGAATTAAGGTACGGATCTTGAGCTTGTAATTCAGCGTGGAACTTAGCTTGGATGAATTGCGAGATGGCTGTGTTGGATTGCCGTGCTTTGTTGTTGTCCTGGTTGAGGACTGTGTATGCTAATTGTGCTTAATTGCTGCGTTGCATATGATTATATGCTTGTGTTCCAGCATGTTGCATACACGCATGACATTCCATTTCCGTTGTGGCAGCCATTGCCTTGTTCGTTGTTGCTTCTTTGTTTACATACCAGGATGCGAGGGCGAGCGGCGATTCTGCACTCTCATTTCCCCTATGCGCCGAGTGGCTAGCTACCACAGTTCATAGGTTGGGTGTTGATGCATCTGGTAAGGGTGGGCGAGTAGGGGTGAGTGGGTAGCACCCACATGTCCTACACTCACCGTGGCCACATATCCTGTTGCAGATCCCGTTGAGCTGTTGCCTCTTTTCTCATGCATAGCATCTGCATCTCATGCTGTTACTGCTGTTTTATAGTTGCTCTCTGTACTGGGGTTTCACCCCATGTCCCTCTGGCTTGGTTTGTTTCCTTGTTTGTGTTGTTTTCAGGGAACCCAGGTTTTATAGCTGGTCGTGGTTTTAACCCAGCTGGTGGTGCCCCAGGATATGGTTAGCGTGTGCCAGTTGCGTATAGCATATGTATATATATATGTATCAGTTAGGCAGGGGGATGCCCTGTGCTTCGTTATTGTATCCAGTAGTTGGAGTCTGATACATGTTTTGGTTGTTATATGCTATACTGTTTGTTGTTTTTACGTACTGGGATATATTTTGAGTATCGCTTTATTTTAAAGTATATTGTTTTAAACCGTCAGGCCAAAAGCGAAAATTTTACCCGCTTTTTGATAGCTTCCGCATATGTTTGTATGATTTTACTCTATTTAGAGCACGAGGCCTGACATTTTTGGTATCAGAGCTTAAGCTGGGATAAGCTCAATTTCATTGATCACACTCGAGTCTAGGCACAGTGTTGTGTGTTACGTGTTCTTAATTACGTGCTGCATATTTCTATGCTATATGCTATCTATGTCGTATCTGTTCTATTTTGCTTGATCTTGTTGAGTGTTTTCGTAGATTCCGCCTAGACGTCGTGGTAGAGGTAGGGGCTTTGAGGAATCAGCAGGACAGAACGAGGATAGGCGTAGTGCTCGCAGTCGTACTCGTGCTAGTGATGAGGAGGAGGAAGTTGGTGACTTGCCTCCCCCGGTGGAGCGGATGGACGTAGTGATCGCTCGGTTTCAGAGGATGAACCCTCCAGTCTTCAATGGTGATGAGTCCAGTGAGGATGCGGACTCGATTTCTTGAGGGCTTGAATGAAGAGTTGTATCAGATGGTTTTGACTAGTAAGCCCAAGACTTACGCTGAGGCTGTGGAAAGTGGCATTGACATTGAGGAAGGTTTGCGTAGCCGTCGTGCTCGTCGGCAGCAGGCACCGCAGGGTGGTCGTCCTGCTGTTAAGGGAGCGCAGTCTTCTCAGTCCTCCAAGTCAGCTTATCAGCCCCAACAGCAGCAGTAGCCACAGGTGGCGCAGCATTCTGGCCGTCAGAGGTTTCGACCCCGAGGTCAGCAATTCAAGAAGAAGTCGGGTTCTGGCTCTTCTGGTTCGGGCAGCTCGAGTAGCAGTGGTTCTCGGCCTGAGTTTTGCGGCTTTTGCGGTGGAAAGCATCCTTCCACGCAGTGTGTTGGTGTGCAGGGTTCCTGCAACCTTTGTGGTCAGTACGGGCATTTTGCGAGAGTGTGTCCGTTAACAGGATCACAGCAGACCGCGGCCCAGCCTCAGGGTCGTGAGGTCAGTCTAGGGGCCGTTCTCAGCAGTTTCAGCAGCCCTGTTTGGGTGAGACTCAGTTTAGGCCGTTTCAGCAGCCTGGACCTTCGCGCTTTGGGCAGTCGTCTCAGCCATTCTTCTCAGGACCCCAGCATGCTCAGGTTAACGCCATTACGAGGGAGCAGGTCGAGGAGACACCGATCCGGGTGATTGGAGGTACATGTCTTGTCTTTGACTTTCCTGCTCGTCTGTTGTTTGACACCGGTGCATCGCATTCGTTTATTTCTGATTCGTTTGTTGTTGAGCATGGTCTGTGTACCACTTCGTTGCACGATGCTGTTTCCGTGTCTACCCCTGGCTGTGTGAGCTTGTTCTCCCAGGAGGTTTTGTTGGATGGCGTGTTGCGGTTTGGTGAGCATGTCCTGTTAGCGAACTTGATCCGTTTGCTGCTTTGGGATTTCGATTGCATAGTTGGGATGGATGTGCTGTCCAACTATAGGGCCTCCGTGGACTGCTTCCATGGGATTGTGCGTTTTAGGCCTATGTCTGGAGAGAAGTGGGACTTCTACGGCTAGGATTCTAGATCGAAGATCCCGTTGGTCACAGCGATGGAGATGTTTAGCTTGTTGTCTTTGGGGAATGCTGGCTTTATGATTTACGCTTTGGATGCGTCTTCTTCGTCCCGCATTCAGCTTAGTGACGTTCCCGTGGTGCGACATTTCCCGGATGTGTTTCTGGAGGAGATTCCTGGTTTTCCTCCGAGGCGGGAGATTGACTTTAGCATAGAGCTGGTGCCTGGCACAGCTCCGATTTCGCGTGCTCCTTATCGTCTGGCGCCTGCGGAGTTGAGAGAACTCAAGGTGCAGTTAGATGATTTGCTGGAGAAAGGTTTTATTCGTCCTAGTATGTCACCGTGGGGAGCGCCCATACTGGTTGTGAAGAATAAGGATGGCTCAATGCGGATGTGGATTTATTTTCGCCAGTTGAATAAAGCCACTATGAAGAACAAGTACCCGTTGCCGAGAATCGGTGATCTGTTTGATCAGTTGCAAGGTTCTGCGATGTATTCAAAGATTGATCTTCGTTCCGAGTACCATCAGCTGAGAGTTAGAGATCGGGATGTCGCGAAGACTGCATTTCGTACGAGGTACGGACACTTTGAGTTTTTGGTAATGCCGTTTGGTTTGACCAATGCGCCTGCAGTCTTTATGGATTTGATGAACCAAGTTTTCCGCGAGTTTATCGATCAGTTTGTGATCATGTTCATCGACGACATCAGACGCTGAGAGACCAGCAGTTGTATGCAAAGGTTTCCAAGTGCGAGTTCTGGTTGGATCGCGTCGTGTTCTTGGGACATGTGATTTCAGCCGAGGGGATTTCGGTGGATCCTAGCAAAGTTGATGCCGTTCTGAACTGGGAGCGTCCCAGAAATGTTTCCGAGATTCGCAATTTCTTGGCTCTGGCTGGCTATTATCATCGCTTCATTGAGGGATTCTCAAGTATAGCAAAGCCGATGATTCAATTAACTCAGAAGGACAAGAGATTTGTTTGGACTGAGCAGTGTGAGAATGCTTTTCAACTGCTCAAGGAAAAGTTGACTACTGCGCCTGTGTTGGTTCTGCCGTCCGGTTCAGGTGTTTTTGTTGTTTGTTCTGACGCTTCGCTCAATGGATTGGGTTGTGTGTTGATGTAAAATGGTCAATTCATTGCGTATGCCTCGCAGCAGTTGAAACCGCATGAGACTCGTTAGCCCGTCCATGATTTGGAGTTAGCAGTGGTGGTCTTTGGGTTGAAGATCTGGCGTCATTACCTGTACGGTGAGCAGTTTGTGGTGTACTCCGACCACAAGAGTTTGCAGTATCTGTTTTCGCAGCTTGACCTGAACATGAGACAGCGTCGGTGGATGGAGCTGCTAAAGGATTTCTATTGTGAGATTAAGTACCAGCCTGGAAATTCGAACGTGGTGGCCGATGCTTTGAGCAGGAAGGCTAGTGAGATGCTTGCGTCGTTGTACATCTCTAAGGATCAGGAGCATCTTAACACTACGGGTTGGAGATTTTACCCGGCTGAGGATTTTGTGGTGGTTTCATCTTTCCAAGTGGAGCCACAGATTGTTTCTACCATTCGAGCAGCTCAAAGGACTGATCCGTCTATCCACGAGTTGAAGTTGAAGGTCAGGGCTGGCGAACTTGAGGACTATTCCGTCTCTTCTGATGGTTGTTTGCGTTTCCGGGGCAGGTTGGTTGTACCCATTTTGATTGATTTGAAGGATGAGATCCTTCGGAAAGCGCACCGTAGAAGACATAGTGTTCATCCTGGTGCACGGAAGATGTACCATGCTTTGAAGCCGCACTTTTGGTGGGCTGGACTAAAGAGTGACGTTGCTGGTTTTGTCTCTCATTGTTTGAATTGTCAGATGGTTAAGGCCGAAAGGATGAGACCTGATGGTCTGTTGAAGAGTTTGGAAGTGCCCCAATGGAATTGGGAGCACATTGCTATGGATTTTGTAACGCATCTGCCTCGTTCCAGCATAGGATGCGATGCTATTTGGGTGGTTATATACCGTCTGTCGAAGTCTGCACATTTTATTCCCTATGGAATGACGTTCTCGTTGAAGAAGATGGCGAAGCTGTACGTTGATTTTGTTGTTAGACTGCATGGTTTGCCCGTTTCGATCGATTCCGACCGAGATCCGAGGTTTACTTCCAGGTTTTGGAAGAGTTTGCAAACAGTTTTGGGTACCAGATTGGCGATGAGCACCGCATATCACCCCCAGACAGATGGCCAATCTGAGCGAACTATCCAGACGTTAGAGGATATGTTGCGAGCTGTTGTGTTGGATTTCGGAGGTAGCTTGCAAGACGCGTTGTCTTTGGTTGAGTTTTCGTACAATAACAGCTACCAAGTGACGATTGGTATGGCTCCTTTTGAGTCTTTGTATGGCAGAAAGTGCAGATCGCCAGTGTGTTGGGAGGAAGTGGGGGAGAAGCAGCTATCTGCCCCTGAATTTGTGCAGCAAATGAAAGATCATGTAGATCTTATTAGACAGCGGATGAAGGCTGCTCAGGATCGCCAAGCCAGTTATGCGAATAAGAGGCGTCGACCTCTTGGGTTTCAGGTTTGTGATCATGTATTTCTCAAAGTTTCTCCGTTTCGCATTGTGATGCGCTTTGGACACAAGGGAAAGTTAGCCCCTCATTACGTTGGTCCGTATGAGATTGTTGAGAGGATTGGCCCTTTAGCGTATCGGCTGTTTTTGCCGCCAGAGTTGTCTTCTCTTCATGACGTCTTCCATGTTTCCATGTTGAGGAAGTATGAGCCAGATCCGTCTCATGTGCTTAGAATGACGAGGTGGAGCTAGATCAGTCGTTGAGTTATCAAGAATATCCCTTGCAGATCCTTGGCAGAAAAGAGAAACAGTTGAGGAATAAGACCATTCCGTTGGTAATGGTGCAGTGGAGCAAACATGGAAGGGAAGAAGCTACTTGGGAGCTGGAAGAAAAGATGCAGCACGAGTGGCCGCATCTGTTTGAGTAGCTGTTGAGCTAAATTTCCAGTAATTTGTAGCTTTTGGTTGTATTTCTTCCCAAATTATTGTTATATGTTTGCTCAGTTATCTTGAACTCTTGGCCTTGTGTTGGGCGAGTTCTGTTTGTATTTTGCTGTTGCTGTGTTGTTGTGCCAGAATTGTTCTTTGATTTCAAGGACAAAATCCTTTTTAGTGGGGGAGAAATGTGAGACCTGGATTTGTAATCAAGATTTAATTGTTGGAATGTATCGGTTTTTAGAGATTTTTAGTGGTTTAGATCTCTGTTTGTAAGTTTGGGTTGCATTTTAGGGTCTGATATAGAATTTGGACCAATTATGGGAGTTTTCGTGTTTTTGAGATTTTTGTGAAAGCTAGTTTGGTGGTAAGAGCTGGACATTTTGGTGAATCCAGTCGTAGCGTGTTTTGGCGCGAGATTCCTAAACGTCGTCGTTTTAGTGAAAGCTGGATGCATTTGTGTTAAGTGATAGCTGGTAGCGTGTTGTATCCAGCCGTTGCATTTGTGTATTTGGCATTAAGGGTAAAACGACAGCGTTTGGATTAGTTGGAGCGACGTCGTTTTGGTGTAGCGCTAGTGTGAGATCTGGTCGCGTGTGTTCCTGCTGGCTGTTCAGTCGAAGCAGATGTCAACGCGGGTCAAAATTCCTGTAGCGCGAGAAGAAAACGTTGTCGTTTGGGTGTTGCGACTGGTTGTCCAGCTGTGAGAGATTTGTTCTCTACTGCAGCTTGCAGTTGGTGGTGGTTACTGTAGCTTGCAGCTGGTATTGCGAGAGAGGTAGCGACAGGATGACGTCAGTTGTTCGACGCCGTTTTGATTAGTTGCAACGCTGCGTTTTATATGTTGCGGCTGGTACCAGCTTTTGGATATTTCCCGTGATGTTTAAACCAGTTGTCTGGTTGTCCAGCTTTTGGTTGAGAACCAGTCGTAGGTAATTTTCTACGACGTAGTTTTGATTTGCGTTGTTTGAGATTTAAGCAGCTGGTTTCGTTGCACCTGCTGGTTGTATTTGTTGTTGGTGCCTGCTGGTTATGTCGGTGGATGTTTTAACCAGCTTTTGCGAGATGTATTTAAGGAAGACTTGGTCTTCGATTTCGAGCACCAGATTCCATACTTAGAGAAATATTTCCTCGATTGTGTTCTTCGCTTCGAACCCTAGGTTACTGTTCACAGTAGCTTTTCTCCGGCAATTCCCATCGTTTTCGACCGTTGTTTGATACGTTCGAGGTAGCGTTGGACTCCTCTTGCAAAGCTCTATCATCCCATACCACTTTTGGAGGCTGTGGTTGACCCCAAGTGAGTAAGCAAACGGGTCAAAGTGAGACGCCTATCATGTAGAGTCTCAATGACGTTTCGAGTAGTGAGGACTAATCAGTACAACCAAGACCTCGGACTTTTCCACTCGACAAATGGTAACCACTTGGAAAGTCCGAACGAGGGTAGTTCGATAGATCACCAGGTCACTATCCATCTGCATGCTCAGAACATCACAATGTTCCCTACCAATGAAACATGGTACTTCACATCGCAGATGCTAGTCTCTAGTTCGGGCGGCCTTATCCTCATTTTGACGGCCCAATCGACTAGGAACGAGTTCAGAATACACAGTGACTATTAGATGTGTTTCATGATAGCCGTCATACCCACTATCACATCTAACATACACTATGGTGCATTCTAGGTCTTTATCCAACGCAATTGTTAACATTATATAACATAATGAAAATAAAGAACGCCATGAATAAATGCGAATATCATATATAAAGATCGTTTCATACAAGAGTCTATAAACCCACACGCCACAAGTTGGCTAGTTGGGCATCTACTCTAACAATCGACATATTTAATGAATGCAAATAATAAAGCTGTTCAAACACTGAGATAACGGGCTCTGATACCACTTGTTGGGATCGAAAATACGGCTCGGGAGTTCAGAGGGGGGGTGGAGTGAATGAACTTCTTTGCTAATTGAAACTAACCAGACTCTAGAATTTTTTTTTAAAACATATGCGGAAAACATAAACTTAAAGTATGGCTACGTTCCCTTTTTAAAACATTTCTAAATCATTTTCTTAACATGAAATAGAAATAAATAATTATTTTAAGTCATAAAACCATCCGTACTGTAAAAAGACAACTGCATAAAGTACTGAAAATGAACATATTTAAAACCGCCATAAAAAATGTATCATGACAGAACTGAAATATAAAGGCGGTCACGGGGTACTGCTGTAGCAGGCGCTCAGAGGTCCTCACCGCCAGTCGGGATATACTCATCAGCAGGATGACCGGCACCATTTAAACCTAGTGAGCCTAGAGGCTCAGCATGCTCTATCGTATATCATAACAAAGTACATACTAATAAAATCGCATGCAGGCACATACTTGTAGTAAAATAACGTTAAAACATTAATGCGTGCATGATCTTAAAACATTGCTTCATACATTTCATATCGTACATACGTAACATAAACATACATAAGGCATGACATAACATAACATGAAAAACGTATGAGTCGTATCAGTGAATGTGAGCGGGCGTGTGACTGATCAGTCGAAATAACCAACGTACATGGCGGTGTGGTTCACCCGACCTCGAACCGGGATCCCTATATGTCACACCTCTATGCTTGCCATTTCACTATGATATCAACACATGGATCCATAGGCTCATAATCATACATTAAAACAGGGGATCCCGGGTCCGGCTACCCGGCAGCTCCCATCATTAAACTTTGCCACATCACTTCAATCCCTCGGGTTTTACCTTAAAAGAGACATGCCTGATCATTTCATAAATCTCATGATGCGTGTATTTCTTAAAATCATGCAATTTAAAGCTTAGCCCGATAATATATATTTAATCTTTTCCTTTAAAATATTTACGTACATAACATATTAAATATATGATTAAATATACATTTTAGAGCTTCTACAATTTTCGAAATCAAGGTCCCCTCATTTTTTAAAACACCTAAAAATCCATTAAAACAGCCCGTATAGGCAAAAACGGGTTCCCCTCGAAAATAATAATAAAATCCCCAAATTTTCAGAAACAGTTGCTTACGATAAAATAATTTCATTCTTAAAAATCCCATAACTTAAAAATCTCAAATAATTTTCATTCCGATCGACCCTAATCTCGTCCACGCGTCTGTAACTCAAGTAGGCTGAAAATCAACATATGCATACCATGCAACATAAAATCATAAATAAATCATATAAAATGGCATGTAATCATCTAAAGATATGTTTCCCCTAGTCATGCACTCATTTCTACGTAGTTCGGAATTTCTAGGCGTTACACTAATTTTAACGAAAATCTGTTTTAAAAATATTTTACAGCTCGAAGCTAACCTCTAAGCTGAGTTACCAGCTTGGTGGATCTCATTGATAAGCTGTTGTCTTGGGTAACAAATAATTTTGTGGGAAATAAAATTCAACAGTGAACAGATATAATTGTGTAAAGCAGTAAGTAAAAGGGTTCAAGAATTTGTTTCTGAAAGTTTGGAGTTTAATCTCCTACGTCTCCCATTCTTTCTCAACAAAAAGGATTTTCACTAGAATATTTGATTTATACAACTCTTTGTACAAACCCGATCCGACAGCCGGTAGCTGCAAGAACTCCTAGCACACTTAGAAATAGAAACAGACTCGCGATCTGTTCTACAGTACACAATACAGCTCTAAGCTGATTTGCTATTCTAGCACTCAACACTCTGTTTTTAGATATACAAGGTAATCTCAACACTATAGAGTGATGTTCGAAAGTTTATGTGACGCAAAGAATTGATAAAACATAATCTATGTGTGTGTCACTAGCTGTGAGCTGGTTTGAGAGTTGAACTTTGTTTTCTTTCAAAATAGTTCGTAAGTTGTTAGATCACAGTGTTCGGTTGCTGAGAGACTTCTCTCCAATTTATACCCTTTGGATACAACGGTAATAAATGTTATCAGTAGACACGTCGTATGTATCCAAAGTGAGATGATTGCAGTGTCGTAAATGCTTGTATTGTTCACGTACACCTTCATTAAATGCATTTCCTCTATTAGCATTCACTGCGCCGTTCTCAATTAAAAACAAATCTTTGTATATTTGATATTAGCTCAAAATAGTTCCAACGACTACAAATCGAGAAGTCAACGCTTCAAATCAATCTGTACGAAACCTCAAAACACTTTAAATCCTTCTAGCTGAGTTGTCTTTACCCAGCTGGGTTCCGATATGATCGCTGTGCTGAACTGCTTCTAATCTGATCTAAGCTGTTCTGCTCTCTAAGCTGATCTGTATTGTCCCAGATAACAATTTTTGTTCACTTCTGTCTTCTTCTATAGAAAACAAGACTTTCTGATTGCATTCATCTCTTCTAAAGGAATATGGCTTGTCCTTCACTAACGCTATCCGTAAACCCCTGCTCTGAGCTGTTTTCTCAACTGAACCAATACAAAGACTGTTCTATCCGTCTGTTTGGATTCTCTGCTCTTCGAAATTGATTAACTGATTAGATACTTGTTCTATTCTTCCGAGCTGATTTGTCTTTAACCAGCTTAGCTGAGAACCCTGAGTTGGTTTGTCCTTAACCAGCTTAACTAGCATCTCTGAGCTGGTTTGTCCTTAGCCAGTTTAGCTCCGATCAGGTTTCCACAATCAACGCAGTAAGCTCCGTCTTGATCTGGTCGATTATTCTTTGAACTGATTTGTTAATCTCTTTTTGTTTTCACCAAAACTTATAAATTACTCCATCAATATGTTAAAAAAATAACATTAAATACAAGAACAAAATTAACAGTAGATACCAAAAACGTCGAGTTGTAACATTCAAAACTAAAAAAATTTTTTGGTTTAGTTTAATTTTACAATATAAAAATGCCAAGTGATGCAAATATAATTTTAAAGTTAAAGGGTGTAAATAGAAGATTCACTCAAATTTGAGGGGAGACGAATTTGAGGGGAGACATACATAATTTATAAAGTTTATTGAGTTTGCATGTAACTATAGTAACTCTAAGGGTGATATTGTAAATTATCCCTACTTATGTTAAATATTTTTCATATAATTTTTTTTATCTTCAGTAAATTTTAAATGTCTTCTTATCATCAGTTAATATTAACCTTTGATGAATAATCATGAAAATCCATACGAAATAAAGTCTTATAACTTAAGATACAGAATGTAATTGATTTGTTCAATATAAAATTTGAAAGAGTTTATGGTGAAGTCTGTTTCTATACTTGGAAAGTATTTACGAATATTTTAGTACTTTGACATTGAAATATATTGTTCGCCTCTTTCTTAAAGACTCAATTCTTGATTACAACTGTGTTAAATATAAACGGGCACTCAAATTTTGTGTCTAATTTCTTGTTTTTGTAATATATATTCCCTCTCGCACGGTTTCGGGAGCGAAACCTGAGGTCGGTTTTGCCTTGAAAGATATTGTTTCCTCCATTTTCAGCTGCAATTTTGGTAAAAACATAATCTTGATGAGCATCCGCCATCGATTCTTCTCTTGCTTCCTCGAAGTTTGAGATGTTTTGTGCATTTCCTGCGGTGCGAACTGAGAATATCGAATCTATGCCGTAAGGAACTTATTGGTATTTATTTATAAAACCCAGTTTGTTTCTAATTTTGTCATGTTGCCACTTTCTTTGGGGATTTAATGGAAGCTCTAGAGGGGTCGGTTCTTTTTAGATCTCCATATTTATGTTTTTTCCTTCCGTTGAGCTAGCACGGTAATTATACGCTTGAACTCCTGCCTTTATTAATTCAATTGATGATTTAGGCAGTCTGGGGTGCTCATTTTAGTTAAGTGGAAGTGAACCCATTTTAGATACTGGATACAGATTCTATGATTCGTAGCGTTTTGAAGGAATTAAACTTATAAGCCTAAACAAGATTCAACGTTTTCTTCGCATTTGATGGATCCTGAAATGAGACCGTTGTAAAATCAGCGGACTTGCACCTTTGCCATGTTACTTAGCGTGAACTAGCTTTTGCTGGGTTTCTGGCTGGAACTTATTATTTATTATTATACTGATGGTTTTTGCTACGGCACAAAACTGGCTCACTTTGACTGCCTGTTTTTAGCATTATCTGCATGTTATACGAAGAGCTGCAGAACTTAGTTGATCTCATGAAATTGAAAGGATCTAATAACTTTGTATTGTGCTCTATATAATTGTATTTTTTTGTCAGCATACCCAGTCTTTGCCTTAGAACATGGAAATTTGCCTAGTTCGCTATGCATGTTCTCACCAGAATTTAGATTTTTTTCAAATTGAGGTCTCCAATACTGTTCATGGAAGTGAATCCTGTGTTAGTTGCTTCAGCCACAATTACAGAAGTGGTGTCTGTATTGCAAAATTGGTTGAGTATAATGGAAGTTCGACCTTCGTTTAATTGCATGTGTAAGTTGTATGGTATATTAATGTGAGTTTTTGGCTGCTTGCAATATGGTCTATTTTCCTCTGACTATGTGAATTTTTGCGAGTTTATTAATTCTTTTTTTGATGAAATCGATCATGACTGTCATGAAATTTCCGCCGTCTTGTTGTGATAATCTGGAATGCGTCCTTTTCTAATTATTTATACTGTTTCAGATTATACACAGATTATGGACTTTAGGAAGTGTTCCTTGTCTAGTGATATGCCTTCTATGAATGTGGGTACAATAAATTTCATGAACAAGGTTCATGCAAAGTCTCCCATGGAAGTTTGCGAGGAGCCTGCAGTTCATGCTGATGCCATTGATTTAGACGTCGACCTGCGAGAAATTTACTTTCTAATTCTGCATTTTCTATCAGCTGGGCCATGCCAAAATACTTTTGAGAAACTTTGGGATGAACTTTTGGAACATGATCTCTTACCGAGAAGGTATCATGCTTGGTTTTCAAGAAGTGGTGTTGTAATTGGGGATGAAAGCAATGATGGAACCTCTGTCCCTCTAAATTATGACAATTTGGTTGGAAGGTATAAATTTGTTACTTTTGTGTGACTGTATCAGAACTGACGATTGAAATTAGTACTGGTGATAGGGTTGCATTGTGCTTTCCTTTTCCATTTGACTGTGAATTGGTTGTTTTATACAGTTCGTTAAAGCAAGTGTTCCTCACTTTCTATAAGATAGCGGCTTAATAGATACTTTCATAGGTTTCTGAATCATTTATTTTTGGGGGTGTTTATGCACTGTGTGTGTGTGTGTGTTCATTTTGGGGTTACTGAAGTGAAGGCACAATATCTTATAATCTTTCTTCAGCTATCGGAAGTGGGAGGCCTATTCCAAAGTCTGTCCTTAACAAAATTGGTCTCTGCTCTGACGATGTTAATTTTAGTTGTGAAGTCTTATGTATACTGGTAATGGATTTTACTTCCTCTTCCAATGAGTTTGAATTGAAAGTTTACTGCATTCTAATTTGATCAGGTACTCGCATGTTGAAAAAGATCATTTGGTGAAGCTTTTTAAACTGTTCATGCTGACCCAACGTCTTCCACTACGGTGTGTGGTTGGAAGAACAGCTCCAAGTGCCACTGATGTTCCTACGCTACTTGGAACTGGGTCCTTTTCTTTGCTGCCATGTATGTGTTTTATATGCTATATTTGATCTACTTTTGCATGCATTACATTTGTTGAAAAAAATCTGCTTCTACTTCTGGTTGTGCTGACATATATGGAGATACTATACGAAATGGCTGTACGAAAGTAAGCTGTCTAACTAAATATCCAATCACATAATCAGAAGCTTGGATGTTTGTTTTCTTCTGTCCTACCTTAGAAGAGTTGAGAATGTTTTGGCAAATACAGTGTAAAGATATAAGATAAATTCTGAAGTTGCAATTTTATCTGATTTCATCGCTAGATACAAGCCATGAGAAGCTTTGTTTTGATTGAATTCTTCGTAAAATTTGTTTATGTTTATGGCTGATTATATATTATTCCAAAACCCTAAAATCTGTGGTATTATGAAACAGGTGACAAAACTAGAGTGAACAAGCAAGTGAGGGATTTACCTTCTTATTTCCGCTGGCCTCATATGCTAGCGGATCAGGTTCGAGGGTTAACTTTAAGAGAAGTTGGAGGTGGCTTTTCAAAACACCATAGGGCACCATCCATTCGTTGTGCGTGCTATGCCATTGCAAAGCCATCAACTATGGTGCAAAAAATGCAAAACATGAAGAAGCTAAGAGGACACAGGGATGCTGTCTATTGTGGTATGATGTAACCAAGACAAGTAAAAAATCCAAACTTTTGAAGGCTTAAGTTTCTATGAATCCATGCATTTGATGTAGCCTAAGCAGTTCAATACAATTGACATATATCTTGTAGTGATATAATGAGCATCTGTTAGGTATATGTCGTCTTCCTGTTGTCCTAAAATTTTGTCGGTTGTGCCTTCTGGCTGGCCTATCTTATACCATCATACGTTTTTCTCCTTAGTCACTGCCTGTATAATGGTTTGCTGCACACTTTCTTTTGAATTTGCAGCAATATTTGATCGATCTGGTCGCTATGTGATTACTGGATCGGATGATCGTTTGGTCAAGATTTGGTCAATGGAAACTGCATTTTGTCTTGCTAGCTGTCGTGGACATGAAGTAAGTTTAATTGTGTGATTTAGTATTTGGCTTATTTTTTGCAGAATGCTGTTCTCCTTCTCAAGGCTTATCATTTTAGCAACTTTTAATTTGTATGAGGGTGACATCACGGATCTATCTGTCAGTTCCAACAATGCTTTAGTGGCCTCTGCATCAAATGACTACAGTATTCGTGTTGTGAGATTCTCTTTTCCTCCAACATGAGTTTTAGCTTCTTTGGATTTCAACAACTAATTGACCATCTTTTACAGTGGCGCCTGCCTGATGGGATGCCCATTTCAGTACTTCGTGGACACACTGGAGCTGTTACCACCATTGCCTTTAGTCCCAGGACTAACACCGCCTTTCAGCTCTTATCGTGAGCCTCATATTTGACTTTGATCGATGTCTTATGTGTATTTTTAGTTTGATTCAGTGTTTCGCTGGGGCTTCTCGAAAGATCTGAAAAATTTACAATGTTGTAGCTCGTGGGATTTTGGTTAAAGCTGTCAAACACTAATAAAAGATGTGATGATTTGTGATTGTTGTGTTTAGAAGTTAGACATTTTCTTATGCAAAAGAAAATGATCTGTACTAAGTGAAGCCAGTGGACTCATTATCGCATGGAATAGATTCGAGGTCAGGGGTCTCTATAAAGTGATTTGAGTTTTGTATTTTCCATAGGACTAATCATATTTGTGATGCAGTTGGTGATTTGTGTATACATTTGAACTTTTGCAACATTGTAAGGTGCTACTGTGACAATTTGACCATCAGCCATATTAGTCTTTTTGTTCCATTGCTCCAGGCTGGATGTTATAAATTAAAAAATTGTAGTTGTATGAGACTGGGAATTTGTTTCCTTAGTGCATCATATTCGTTGACCACTGACTGCTAATCTCTTTTCAGTGCTCATCTATTTGTCATGGATAGTTGTTGTTTATTGGAGCTAGCATTGAAGGTCAACTTTTTGGTATAATATCTTTTCACATTAATAGGTCATCTGATGATGGGTCTTGCCGGATCTGGGATGCAAGATACTCACAATGGAGTCCTCGTGTTTACCTGCCAAAGCCGATTGATATTGCTGCTGGTAAAGTGGTGTCTTACTATTGCTAGTCTGCTTTCATTGCTGTCAATTATAGGGACTTTCTTATGTGTATAATTGATGCAGGAAAGAACAGTGGTTTTCCTTCAGCTACAGCTAGTACATCATCAAACACTACTTCTCCATGCCATCAAATCTTATGTTGTGCATATAATGCTAATGGAACAGTTTTTGTTACTGGGAGCTCTGATACATTTGCTAGGGTATGAATATTAAGCCATTGGTTAGGCCTCATGCATGGGCTACAAACTGCATGTTGGTGTTTTATAATAAAGAGTTTGGTAAACTTCTTGATTTTACTCCTTGGTAGAACCATTGAATTTGCTAACCAGTAGCACTACTATGAAACCAATAGTTTTTTTTGGTCGAGGCCCCTTGTTCCCGAGCCACATTAGGCCCAGATTAATTCATTGGTGGGTAAGACTCATTGCTGGACAAGCTTTTATAGAACCTTTATGTCTAATATTTTATTAATTAGGTCATTATCATACCAAATAAAAGTTCTTAAGTAGAGTACCATGTGTTTGCTCAAACCATGTTATTTTGGAATTTTATTACAATTCTGCTCATTGAAAGCTTGGGCAGCTTGAACCAATGTGTTTATTTTGTTAACTGTTTCTAACGCAAACTTGCATTAATAGCATGGATGCGAGTTATGTGATTTATATACTTCTTCAACTGCTCTATTTGTATGTCCCTACTATTGGTGACAATTATAAAATTATTATGTCTGTAGGTATGGAATGCTTGTAAACCCAGTACGGATAATCCTGAACAACCAAGTCATGAAATTGATATTCTAGCTGGCCATGAGAATGATGTCAATTACGTTCAGTTCAGGTAAGTATGTAATTCAAGCCTTGAAAATTTTGTCAGGTTTTAATCCAATACTCCTTTTGCAGTGGGTGTGCGGTGGCACCACGTTCTCCATCATCTGATTCCTTCAGTGAGGATAGCATCTCAAAATCTAAAAATTCCTGGTATGATGTTGTTCCTTCGAGAGTGTGCATAACATAACTATTGGTAATTGAATTTGATTTTTTTGCTTCACTTGTTCAGGTTTAAGACACTACCCTAGCCAAGTCGTTTGGGTTATAATCTGTTAATAGTTTTTACTTTTTGACAATCTCAGGTTTGGACATAATAACATAGTTACTTGTTCGCGTGATGGCAGTGCAATAATTTGGATACCTAGATCTCTTCGATCTCATGTTAGTTCTTCGTGACATGTAGAATTTATTGCTTGCTACTTAGTTAAAAATTTAATTTTACTTGAATGCTTATATGTGCGCAACAGAGGTTTCATGTTGTTACATTAGTACTGATCTATTCGATACATGCTAATGATGAATCATACTCAACGCAGTTATTGCCGTTAGTGCTAATGATAAACTAGAAATTGAAGCCAGTTAAGATTTTGATAACTTTTGTGTTTTGTCTCTAAGCTAACCCTAATTTTTTTGGTCAACATTTGTAACTGCAGTAAGTTTATCCGTATATCTTCAGTCTCAGTTATACTGGCATATCTTGGATCCTAATTGTTATTTGTCTCTGCATAAAATTCTTCTCTTTCTGTACTGAGGTGTTTTCCTATGTGATTTTAAGCATTGAAACATACGCGTAGCCTTCGACGACCCACTCTTTTGGGTGGATTTAATTCAAAAAATGTTAGAGTAAATAGTAGGTGTTCATTGACACTTAGATGCTTATAATTTAGCCACCAAACATTTCAGCCCTCACTTTTAAGTACCAGCAGTAACATCCTTTCAATTTTATCCCTTTTGATTTGAAGCTAGCACTGTAATCTTCTTTTGCACGTCCAACCAAGCACTTTTATTTACTTTTTGCGAGTTCCTTCTTTTACTATCGTTTTAATATTTTATTTAAGGGTGTGCTAGGCATTGTAAGTGAATCATATTGGATCTTACTTTACAATCTTCTACAATATCTCCAAATAAATGATTTAACTGAAGATTAGCAGTATGAATGTGATAGCTGGTTCCATTATCTGTTGCCAGTCGATAAAATACTCAATTTTGCTTCTAGTGTTTCTATCAAATTAATTAGATCTTACTATATAGTTGGTCAATTAAAAGGGAAGTATATTTTGATTTATCATAAGATTGTTTTCACTTTCTATTTCAGTGCTGAAACAATATTTTTGATGATGTTGACAGACAAAGATACACAATACAGATTATTGTTTGAAATTGTAAGCTATAACGTCCATATGTGTGCCACTGGAAACTGATACGTCGTGAAAAGTAAACATCCATAAGACACCATAAACAACCAAACCAATAAGCATCACTCACATGATTATTTTCTGCTTTACTGCTTAAATTTGAAACTGTGTCCCAGGAACGATATTGTTTGCTGAGCTCTATTTCAAATTTGTTTTGAATTTGCATTTTTCAAATAGAAACCCTTAAACTTGTTTTGAAGATCGGTGGCATTAACTTTTTTGATGATCTTGGTTGCGTTGATAATTTATTACAGAATCTCTCCCCTCGTCTAATCATCAATCTTTGATGGTTGGCAAAACTTATACTCTAATTTTAGTAAGTTTTTTTGCTGTTGCAAGGAGGGCAATCAGGTGTAAAAAATCTATTAAGAATTACTTAGTTCTATCATATTATATGAAAGAAAATGTTTGGCATGCCATATGCTTCCAGCAGTTAGGGTTTTCTTTTTCACTTTCTCTTACAATTTCCGCTTGTATATGTCAATGTTAGAAGTAAACAACAACTGTTTCACCTGTTGCTAACATTGCATAATTCCAGGGAAAAATTGGACGTTGGATTCGGGCATATCATCTTAAGGTTCCTCCTCCACCAATGCCTCCCCAACCTCCTAGAGGAGGCCCACGACAGAGATTTCTTCCAACTCCTCGTGGAGTTAATATGATTGTGTGGAGCCTGGATAATCGTTTTGTGCTTGCTGCTATCATGGGTATTTTTCTGCATATGGAAAATTTATCGTGCATTGGTTTATGTTTAACTGTTTAGCCTTGAGCCGGCAACGTACAGGTTATGTGCTGGAACTGTTAGTTTTGTTTTCTGCAACTGCATAAAGTTTATATTCAGATTAGGTTTAATGTGTATCCTTGCCAATAGGGGCTCTTTTTATTGAGCTAATAGTTGCATATCAAATTACTTAGATTTTATCAATGTAGAAACTATTCGCTTTTTTAGTTGTAGCTATGATATGTTACTATAATCTTGCCCCATTGTGGTACTGTTCAGTGGATTTCTAATTTTATATCTCTTTTCAATGATCTTAATTCCTAATTAGCAATTAAGGTGTACGTAGTGGATGGAAAAGGAAACTGTAGTCCTTTTTTCGATCTTCATCTAGCTGCCACTTGTTCTTTTTTGTTGTCGATTGTGAGACCATGACAAATACTCACATTAACCGAGGAAGATGAGACCACAGGGCTGATAAAACAGGATAAAGTACATTTAAACATAAACATGATATAGTAGATGATAGAACACAATAGCATAAGAGGATCCATATAGCTGACCCCACTTAGTGGGACAAGGGCGTTTTGTTGGTCTTTTCCTTCTGCTATCCACTATAGTGCTTTAATATATACACTGTGTTTATCTGGTGGCAGTGGTTGAAAGTTTCTTTTAATTGAGGGATAAAATATAGTTGGAAACTGTGTATGGATGTGAACAAAGAGTTACACTAGCTCTGTAACTCCTGGGCTTAGGTCAAGTTCTAAGACATGAAATAAGAACAGTCGATTAGTAACAATTGTAGCTAATGATTTAAAAGATCTAAATTCTATGTAAAATAAGACAGATCTGTCCAATCATTAATCTCTGTAAATGTAAATATTTGTCCTCTTATATCCTTTTTCTTTTCTTTGTTCATCTATAATGATTCAAGTTATACTGATTGAAGTTACAATCTGAATCCTTTGGCTTATTTATTCAAACCTGAGATTTGTGTGGTTTCTTGTAGCTAAAATCTTTTGAACTTTTTATAATTCTTTTTCAGATAACAGAATATGTGTTTGGAATGCTAATGATGGTAGTTTGTTGCACTCTTTGGCTGGTCATTCGGCATCTGTAAGTCTACATTTGAACTTCTTAGAAAGATATTCAAATTGAACAGAAATTAATTGATATGTGTTTTGACATCACATTTCATTTAAAAATATTGGCTATTAACAGTGTGTTTTCCCTTCCATGAACTATGATAAGAACTAAAATTTAATCCTCAAACAATCTACTGATTAAAAACTTTGTTGTTGAATTACCCCACTACTTTATGGGATTCATCATTAATGCGTCGGTTACTATCTGTCATTAATTTTTAATATCTAATTCAACGGAGAGCCAGCACCTTTACTTAGACTTTTATACATCTATCCAGTGTGGGTTGCATGTGATTGGCTAATTTTGGCCCAACTTGATATTTATGGTTTTATGAAAATGTTGTCTAAGCCCGGTCAACAAACATTGATACCACATTTTGTTGTTTACTCATTGGCAAAGGTTGTAGGGGTGCATTAATATAAGTTGATATTCTCGTGTATGTTATTAATCTTCTTATATGTATATATATATTTATTCCATATATAAACATATGAACCCCTACCTGTGTTTTTCCTATTATTATTAGTCTTACTATTAAAGATAAGTAATTCTTCTTTATCATCGTCATTATCAAAAGAACATCTTATTAGTCTAACTTAATGTTAGTTTGGTATAATGGCACAGTATTTAGGTTACCAAAAAAGACAAATGTTGATGATTATGAATAATGAAAAATCTAGGTGATAATTAAGGTGGAATATTGGTGAAATCAATTTTTTTATATGAAAATAACTCACTCTTAAGTTCAATTTATAATTGGTAACCGTTCTTAATTTTTTCGACGTATTTCATTTGTAGTTTATATACATGTTTTTTGTGCTTTGTCGAATTTTCATTACAAATTATGTTTTTAGTTTAGATTAACATTAATAATTATACTCCTATATTACCATGTGATGGGATCGAACACTATCAACATAGAGTTTAGATGGGTGAATAAATTTTGTTAAAGTTTTGTGTGTTGAAATGATTTTGGCAAATCAGCTGAGTTGCCAGCTGTCAGCAGTACTCATTCTTAGTTGTTCTTTTGAGCAATAAAATAAAACATGCCTAATGAACTCAATCGAACAGTGAACGATAATATACAATGCATGTAAACTGAAAATCAGATAAGAGAAGAAATTTGTTTATGGAAGTTCGAAACTAAGCTTCTACGTCTCCCTTCTTCTTCTGATATAGAAGGATTTCCACTGGCACTAGAAGACTTTGAGTAAAATACGGTGTATCCTAAACCACTCAATCAGGCAGCACCCTGGCTGAACTCCTAGTTTTCTTCTTACAGCACAAACGCTGCTATTTACAAATGTACGAAAGGCTGATAAGAAATCAAATAATCAATACAATGAAATACAGTCTATCTGTTTCAGTTTAAGCTGAAATCAGTACAAAAGATCTAAGAATGAAAATGCGATGAATAAGAAATCTTCTAATTTAAGGATTGAAGCACTGAGAGCGATTGAAAACTGATTGCTTTTCAACTTGGTCTCTGAAAAAGTTCAGTCTTCGTTTGCAATCCAAAACTTGCTCCCTTTTATACTTTCGGATTCAAAAGACAATAAATATGTGAGACGAACCGGACTCTAGAATATTTTTTTTTGAAAATAAAGTGCGGAATAAACATTCATAAAAAAGAAAACATGGTTCGTCAATTGAAAACTTTCTTCAACATCATTTTAAAACATAAATAAAATAAATATCTCGAAGACAATAAATCATCCATTTTGTCTTAAAAGCAGAACGAATAAAATGCGAAATCTGAACATGTCCCAACAATCAAAACTTAAGAAGTGGTCATGGGGTAGCAGCTGCAACGGACGCTCAGAGGTCCTTACCACCGGTCAGGATAAAATCAACAGGATCATCACCTGAACCATTTAAACCTAGTGAGCCTAAAGGCCCAGCATGCTCTATCTGATAATAACAAAGTACGTATAATATAAAATCACATGCAAGCACATAGCATATCGTAAGATAACCTTAAAAACATGCATGCATGAATGATCGTAAAACATGGAGTTGTAACATTACATAATCGTATATCATAACATAATAAGCATGACATAACGTAACATAAAAACGTGTGAGTCGTATCCATGAAATGTGCGCCATTCATTAACGGTTGATCAATCATAAAACCAACGTACGTGGTGGTCGGTTTCACGCGACCTTATTCATCATCACATTAACAGAGGTTCACCGGGCCCGATATTCCGGATCCGCTCATCGTCTATCATAAATACATTAACAGAGGTTCATCGGGCCCGATATCTCCGATCCGCTCATCGTCCATTTTGCCACAAATCACTTCAATCCCTCAAAATTATTTTCTTTTCTTACATACCTTTAACATTTCATAAAACTTTCATGATGCGTGCATTCCATAAAAACATGCAATTTAAAAGGCTTGACCCGTCATTATATATTTACTTCTTTCATTTAAAACATCATCATATTCGTATACTTAAAATATACATATATAATTAAATATATATTCACGGGTTTCTACATTTTCTACTCCGGTCAAGGACTGGTTCAGGTGTCTGGCCCACTAATCCTAAGCCCAAAAGCCTAGATTTAACCTTAAAGTGAAACTTAACCCCAAACATGGCTTGACCCCTTAAACTATAAAATTAAACTTTAAAAATTTATAAAATACTCAGTCCTCCACTTTAAAATTAAACATTTAAAATTGACTAAATAAAAGTCCATTGACCAAAAATTAGACTTTAAAATTTGATAAAAATAATTAGGCTCATAATTAAAAGGATTTTTGGTTGAATAATTTGAATTTAAAATATTCGGCCCAATACGTTAAAAAATAGACTTTAAACTTTAAAATGAAAATATCCGATCCAGAAATAAAATAACTCGGACCCAACTTAAAATATTTGACCCGACCCTTGACTGACTCGACCCGGTCCGATTGAACCGACCCACCGGTCCAACCGAACCGGCCCAAGCCCATGCAAAAGAACCCTAGCGCTCGTCGTCGTCTACCCTCGCCATCCAGCCCTTCGGCCTCTCACCTCCGGCCACCCTTGGCCGGAGTCCCGCCGGCAGGACTACCCTCAGGTCCGGCCGGTCCTACTGCACCAAGCCATGGCTCGGACTACCACCTGAAACCACGGCCTACGCACCTAAATAGGGCAGCCGAGCGCCACTTGCACCACGTGGCCGAGCGTGGATCTTGGCTCGACCAAGGTGTCGAGCCCCTTCCCCCTCATCAATGGACCACCACTAGACCTCCCTTCGACCACCATGAACCGACCTCAAGCCCCTTGAACCGCCCATGACCAAAGCAAGACAGGAAACAGATCAAATACATGTTGAAAATTATGAAACATGCATGGATCTCAAACATTGAGCACAGATCAATTCAAATCACATACAATTCATGCAATCATTAATTAAAAACAGTATATTAGAGTTTAAATGGTGAGAAAAGGAGAGATAAACATGCCTTGATTGAAGAATAACGAAGAACTACGCGTTATCAGAGCGGAGGACAAGAGATCGGGACAAAACACTTTGAAATCACCACAAAAGCTTGAAGAAACTCGAGCACAAGGGGAGAGGGGAGTGTGACGACGTGTGAGAGTGAGGGAGGAGGAGGGTTTTTCGAAAATTAGGGTAGGGAGAAAATGAGTGATGTCTCAAATGACCCCTCCAATGTTTTTAATTAGGAAAATAAGGGAGTTTTCCTATACTAACCCCCTCACTAATTAAAATATTAAATAAAACTCTAAACTTAAACTTTGAACCTTCAATTTTCGTAATATAAAGCCTCCTTATTTTTAAAATGTAGTAAGGTCCATTAAAACAGCACGTATAGGTGAAAAACGGGTTCCCTCGACAAATATACATAAAAATCTCATTTTCGTAAATGCTGCCTAAAAATATAAATTTTAGCTCTTAAAAATATGAGGGCTTAAAAATTTTAAATAAATTTTCATCTTGGTCGTCCCTAGTCTCGTCCACGCGTTCGGAACTCAAATTGATTAAAAACATGTCATGCACATCATGAAACATTAAAACTATCAGTTAATCACATAAGATGACATACCATTTTCTAAAATGATTTTCCCCCTAGTCATGCACTCATTCTCACGTAATCAGGATTTCTGGGCGTTCCAATATGATTAGTAGACTCAACCGGCGAATCCTTGTATGATTGACTCCATGTAATAAATGCGCATTTAATTATTGTACCGTGCTTCGTATTGCTTTGTTAAATGCTTCTTTTTTTTGCTCAAAACAGGCAATCCTCTTCATTACTAACTCCGACAAAAATTGATTGTATCACTGAATTGTTCAACTACTATATAAGGTTTACTAAAGTCAATGCCTCGAATTCTGTTCTGACTTCAAACGAAGCTCCAATCTGATCTGCTCTTCCATCTAAACTCTTCTGATTCTGAACTGAACATTTGAGCTGATCTGATTTGCACTTTGAAACTGATCTGAACTGCTCTAATATGTTCCAAAACTGAGTTGATTTTAGTCAGCTTAGCTCTGATTTGACTGAGAGACGCTGTTAGAGTCCTGCTTGATTTGATCAACTTATCTCTGAGCTGATTTTGTTATCACCAAAATTTAGAATTTTATACTTAACAATTTCTCTATTTTTTGGTGATTACAAAACTAAAAACAATAGACTTAAAAATTTTGAACTTTATTACATAAAGTTTTTTACTTAGTACACCTTGTACAATCCTCATATATAAGTCTAAATTGAACAGTGGCAATCCTCATATATAAGTCTAAACTGATTCACTGACTAAGCTGCACTTGCTAACTGTTTGAACTCTAATATGATCCAATTATTCAAACGAGATCTGCATCACTATGATGATAGGCCAAGGAGCACAGAGATTTGTTGTCCAATACTTTCATCAGAGATCTATTATCAGCTTGCCTACTGCAGGGTTGCAAATATATTTGTTGCATCAATTCATGTCGCTGATAAATTCTTTTTCTCTGATATGCTTCCCTATTGAGCTTTGCAAAATAGTTGAGGGACAAAGATACTCCAGGACACTATATCATTCAAATTCTTTTTATCTCTGCCTTTTACTACTTTCCTCCTTTTTGGCATCACCGCCACTCTTTAAGCATTCCACTACCTCAGCAATCTGAGAGCTAAGTGTGGCTACTTTATCAGCAAGTTCTCTCTTATTTTCCCTGATTTCGAGAATCAGGTCTTGGTGTAGTGTGAGCTTAGTTCGGCGTACTGAAGACAATAAGGCGTCCATCTGCTTAGACATAGATTCTTTGAAACTCTGTAAATCAGCTTGCACTGAAAGCTGACTTGCAGACCGCTTATTGCTTCCTTCATTGACTTAACCACGTCAGATAATTGCTGGACTTCCTGAAGAGAAGTATTGGTGGGCTCAGACGGAGTACTTGGAATAGATGCAATCATAAATTAGCCCTTGCGATCTTCAGATTTGAACGAAGTAGAGTCCTGATCCGTTCCAGAATCTGCAGCAGCTTGAGCTGCGATAGCAGCTACACTAGTAAAATCTAAGGTTTGAATAGGACTTACAACAAAAATTACCTCCGACTGATCTGTCTTCGGAGATGGCCTTTGTAAGCTGGCACAGTTGGCTGTTCTTTTAAACTTATAATCTGAGGCTTCTGTACAGTATCAAAATCTGTACTACACTGAACTGAAACCTGCTGTTACCCGCTATTCTGTACATCTAATTCTATGTCGGGAACGGGTTGATCCTGTTCAAAGAACGTCTCAGCTATTTCAGGAAAGTTGTCCTTGCTCTCTTGAAGTATTTCAATAAGTCCTTCATCTGAACTGGATTCCCGTCTTGCTCTTGAAGTATTTCATAAGTCCTTCATCTGAACTGGATTCCCGTCTTGTTTCCCTTGGATTGATTCATTGAGATCTGTTTCTCCACTACTCTGAGCCGAGTGCTCACTGATCTCAACTGGAGCCTGATGCTCCACAACATCTGCAACAGTCCCTTTCTTCTCTGTACAGACTTGAGTCTGCTGCTTTGCTGTTTTCATTGGAGCTTGCTCTGTCTCCATCTAACTTTGAGCTGGTTGCTCAACTGATTCAGGAAGAGATTCTTTAGCCATCATCTGTTGGAGCTCCTCGATTAACACCGGGGGTAATCTCACCAAGACCTTCCCCAATGATAGAGTGTTCAGAGAACATGATGGGCGGACCACGCTGCACGAAAATGCCTATATTGCTCCCCAATCTGTCTCAGCCTCCAAAAGACGAATGGTCATCAGATCGCGATTGGCTGTGGGTGCGTCCTTCTCAAAGTTCTTCCAGTGCGAAGCTACCACTTTCCGCATGAGTTGCTCAAGCATCCTGTAACCAATCAGCTCCCGTCTCTCCATCAAAGAAACCTGTCTCCAGCGGATGGCAACAAAAACGCTTTAGTTCTTGCTATATGTTCGACAAGTTTCATCGATGAAATTTTGTTCAGCCTCACCACAGTTCGGAATTTCCTCCAATTATCGAACATCCTAGTGCAGGGGTCCGGTGCTTCTCAAACTGATTGGACCACCAGCAAAAATTGCTGCTCAACTGGGTTCGGCTTATTTACAGCTTCCAGCACACCTTTCCCTTTGGCTGCTGGATTAATCTTCGACAGAAAGTGTGTGACCCAATTGATCTCTTTGATAGTTCTTTTCTTGGCCGGACCACCACCAACATTCTCCGGACTCTTCTCCCGCTGAGAAGATCCTTCATCGACAGCTTTGGTAGCTGTAGCCACCACAACAGAAACAACAGAGATTGGTTTCACCATCTGTGGCCTCTTGGTTCTTGCCTGCTTAGCTGTTGAGAAGACTGATGTAGAAACCTGGTTGTCTTTAGGAGTTGATGACTTCGAATCAGATGGCAAGAGCTCGAGTCTTCGTTTGGTGATCTTGCCACCCTTTCCAGGTGCCTATGCTACCGCCTCAATCTCCAGGGATTGCTCAACCTCTTCTGAGCTGGGATCAGATCTCACTTGAATTGGCTATGAGACCTTTGACCTTCACCAGTTGGCTTTTTCTTCTTTGCTGCCTCACCACCCGCAGCTTCTTTCCTCGTCTTGTCTCTCCTCTTCTTTTTCAGCAGCAGCTCTCGATCCTCTACAGCCCTCCTCGTCTCCTCGTCCGTTTTCTTCTCAACCTCCCCTATCTGTCTCTTGCCCTTGCCTCAATAAAATCGGAGATAGAGGGGGCATTCTTCAACTTGTAAGTGTGAACAGATTTGGTATTCAACACTTTCAGAGGATGCAGGGCAATAGACTCCCCAAGGTCTATTCCGGAGACCTTCTCCAACAGTTTGCTTCACTAAACATCATAACCTTGCGACTGTCTGGCCGGAGTGGTCACCATAGCTGTTAGAATTTCTATAAAACACTAGCCCAGTTAACCTTAATCCCTGCATTGATAGCTACCATCATGTCAAACCTCTCTGATGTGACAACATCGAAGGACCATCTTTTGTTGTCAGAGACTTCGCCACAATATCATTCAGAAGGCGATACCATCTCCTTCTTCTTGCTTGACGATTTGAAGGGGGCTCCAGAAAGAGAAAACACAACCTTCATATCTTCCATTGCCTTAGTCGGCAACCAGAATAGCTAGTTACACCCTCAGCAGACAACTCAAAAACTTCCGCGAACATCTGCTGAGTCACCACCACATCCTTTTCCTTTGACAGAACAGGCCACCACCCCGCTGATTATTGAAGCTCCTGCGAACGACTGATTCAGAGCCTCCTCAGATATAGACCCTGAAAACTCCCAGAAAACCCTTGAGTCCACATGACTCTAGTGAGCGAAACATCCTAACCATTCTCTCATCAGGCATTGAGAGAACATGCTCAAAGTTAATCTGCAAAGCATTGTTAGTGAAAAATGCCATAGTAGTATGTGAAGAAAAAGAGTGTGAAGGACGATTCACAAAATAATAAAGCTGAAAAGCTTTGTGTCCTAAGAGCTCAAAGTGTTTGCAAAGAAGGATTTTGAAAACGTAAGGAAAGAGAAGACATATTACAATGTTATATATGTGTGAACGGTGAAAAGACGTTGCGGTACGCGTGTCGATCTGTGATCGAAAGGCATTTGAAATTCAAAAGTTATATATGTGTGAACGGTGAATTCTATTTTCAGAATGTGGATTTTAGTGTGGAATTGGGTTTGAACCATAGTATGAAATTTCTGAAATATCGGACCTACCTCATATTTTTCTTTCATTAAGAACACCCATGTCAACCTAGTGTGATCATCTATGAAGGTTATGAACCACCGGGATCCGGTCATATTTTTTATCTTAGATGGTCCCCACACGTCACTGTGTATTAATGCAAAGGGTTGGGATTCTTTGTAAGGGTAGGATAAGGATTTCGAACATGCTTAGAAAATTGACAAATCTCACACTGGAATTCACTTGGATTCTTATTATCGAAGAGAGATAGAAAAATTTTCTTGAGATACACGAAATTGGGATGTCCTAACCTAAAGTGCCATAACATAATATCATTCTTCTCCCCTTTTGTAGGCAGAAATGTCTGATCTTGGCTAGCAGACATTAGACAGTGAGAGTGACCTTTCTCTTGAAAGGAATTGTCGGCCTCAAGTAGATAGAGCCCCGAGCATACTTTAGCATTGCCAATCATCTTCCCCGAATCCAAGACCTGAAATTCACAAGATTTTGAGGAAAACTTAGCAATGGAATTGTGGTCCAGTGTGAGTCGCCTAACAGATAGTAAATTACAATTCAATCTTGTCAACAAAGGAACAGGGTTTAGGGTCAAATCCTTAGAGATTCTCACTGAACCAGTTCCAATCACTTTGGAAAACGATCCATCTGCTATACTGACTGTTAGGTTCTCGTGGCATGGGCTGAAATTAGTGAGACTATCTCTGTCCAGTCATGTGATCTGAGGCTCCCGAGTCTACAATCCAGGAGTGCAGCTATTTTGTTTAACAGTTAAAGCATTCAAAGAATTACCTTTTGTGCTAAAGTTCCAGACCCAATATTCTGAGCAGAACTGGCTGGCTGAGATTGCAGGATCATTTGCTTCAAAATTTCAAGCTGCTTTTTGCTAAACGGGGTATTCTCGGTGGATGCTGAATGTTCTCCCTTTACCGCAATATTCCCTCAATTATGTGGGCGAGGAGGTTTCCAATTTGCTGGCTTTCCATGATTCTCCTGCAATTTTCTATTGTGTGGTTTGGTTTCTCGCAAACTTCACAATATCGACGCTCCTTTTGTCGGTTGTTTTGGTTGTAGCTTTTAGGGGCATGAACAGCCCAAGCTGAATTTTCGATATGGGAGTCATTAGTTGGAGTCCCCAGCATCACTTTCTTTCTACTTTCCTCTCTTCAGACCTCTAAAAAGCTTCTCGCAGGCTAATTTGTTGTTTCATTCCTTGAATCCTTCCACGTACTTCATCAAGATTTTTGTTCAGACCAAATAAAAATTTGTAGACTCGCTTCTTTTCAACAATATGCCGGTATTTGTTGCCATCATCGGGCCAGTTCCAAGAGTGATCTTCATATATATCAACCTGTTGCCAATAGCGAGTGAGAGTATTAAAGTACTGTGTCACAGTTAAATCATCTTGGCATAATCATGAAGGATACTCTCTTTCTCAATAATTCTGATGTATTCTCTTTATTTGAGTAGGTTTCTTTCGTAGCATCCCAGATTTCTTTGGTTGTTCCATATAGGAGAAAGTTTTCTCCTATTTCGTTGGTCATGGAGTTAATTAGCCATGACATAACCATGCTATTTTCTGATTTCCAAATCTTGAACTTCGAGTCATCGTCCTTCGGACGAGTCAGTGCCTCAGATAAGGATCCTTCCCGTTACCACACACAAACATCATCACTGATTGCGACCATTGCAGATTGTTGTTTCTGTTCAGTTTGTGGCCGATAATGAGAATTTGACCACTATCTTGTGTCCCACTTGAGTTGAGTGCAGTGGAGTCAAGAAGGTGACCTCATAGTTTGATGAACAACCAGCCATTCCAAATTTCACCATAGGAACGACTAGAATCCTGAGCTTATCTATGGGATTTTTAGCCGCGCCCTGATATCATGAAGAAGTGTGTTGGATCTGTGTAACAGATCAAATCTGGATTTTGATGAACACAAAATTTGCTCTTGTGTTACTGACAATCTACACGAGTGCGTAGGTCTAAACTGGAAACAGATCAGATCGGACAAGAGCTGCGAGTTGAAGAAATGCGCTGTATAACCAAAGTACGCTTTTCAGCGAAGAAGATCCTGCTTAGAGCGTCGATAAGTTAGAGCGTATCAGCTCAGGGAAGTTCAGCTTGGGCAACCAGATCACAGTAGAACAGCTCAAACAGCTCAGAGCTGAATCAAGAAGAACGAAATAACTCAGAGCTATACAGAGAAGAACGAAACAGCTCAGAGCTCTAAAGAGAAGAACGAAGCTGATTAGAGCAGATGAATACAAGAGCAGCTTAGAGAAGAAGTGCATAAACAGCTCAGAGCAAAACAATGAAGAAACAAAATAATAGCTCAGAGCAAACAATGAAGAAACGAAACAGCTTGGAGCGGACGAAAGAAGAACGGAACAGATTAGAGCAGGAACAGCTTAGAGGAAGCATCATTAAGATCAGCTCAAAGGTCTAAGCTGGAGTAGCATAGACCAGATAACAGCAGCAAAGCTGTGATCTGAACAAAGAAGAACGAAGCAGCTCAGATGACAATGATCAGAGGATCAGCTCAGAGGACCAGCTCAAAGGAACAGCGTAGAAGATCAGGTCAGAGCTGGTCAAGCGAAGCAAACTGTACGAGAACAGAATAAACGAGGACAAAGCTGCACTTTGTCCGAGCTGAAAGAGTCTTTGATCTTCGCCAGAGCTGAAAGAGCCGTTGAAAGCCAAAAGAGGAAAGAGCCTTATGTCAAGACTGAAGATTAGATTAACAGGCACCAGTTATGGTAATCCTCCAACGGTCATCATTCATCAAATGCTACATATACACTGAATATTCAAATGAATTTTAACACAATGAAAGATGTACAGAGCGATACAGACACGAGAGACGCAGAGATAAAGAAAAAGTGAAGAAAGAAAAGAAAAGAGAGAAGAACACAATCAGAGAGAGAGAGCTTAAACAGAAGTGTTCGACTCCTTGCAGTCTTGGTGAATAAGACAGCTTAGAGAGCACCTTCCCGAGTGTGAGATTTAATACTAGAGAGAGTGAGCTTAACTAAATCTCACACACACACACACCCACTCACCCTTACGAGAGCTGAGCGAAACAGATAAGTTGAGTGAGGTCTCGCACAAGACATAAAACTAGTGTTTGTAGTCTTTGAACAGAGATGTAAACATGTTCTTAGTGATGCAGTTCACACAGCCTACGAGCTGATGTGTAGCGTGGAGTGCTAGGAGTTCTCACGGTCGCGACTGTTGGGATCGGGTTGTTACAGGAGCTGTAGTAATCAAAGTCTCCTAGTGGAATCCTTTCAGCAATGGAAGAAGAGTGACGTATGAGATTGAACTCCGAATTACCCTTACGAGAGCTGAGCGAAACAGATAAGTTGAGTGAGGTACTCGCACAAGACAGTAAAACTAGTGTTTGTTAGCTTTGAACAGAGATGTAAACATGTTCTTAGTGATGCAGTTCACACAGCCTACGAGCTGATGTGTAGCGTGGAGTGCTAGGAGTTCTCACGGTCGCGACTGTTGGGATCGGGTTGTTACAGGAGCTGTAGTAATCAAAGTCTCCTAGTGGAATCCTTTCAGCAATGGAAGAAGAGTGACGTATGAGATTGAACTCCGAATTTCCATAAACAAACAGATGAGTCATTCACAGCTTTCAACATACATACTTGCATCGCATATTTTAAACATTCAGCTTTCAATTTTTAGAGAGTATATTAAGATGTTTTCCTCTTAGTTTTTATACCAGATCTGATATACTTCTCGATGCTGAAAAACCTTTCAAGAACCAGAGCTATTGCAGCTCTCGCTAGTTTATTACGTAGAGTTCAGATCGTGTGCGATATGTTTCCCTAAAGCTGTAGCCCGCAATCTGTTTTCGATCCTATCAAAGTGAATAAAGTTCTTTTATTCTTCTTAAGGCAAAAGGTGTTTACAGTTCTAATTTAAAGACAAAATACATAACCAAGAAAAAGTAGATTACCAAACAAATCTGCTGAAAAAGGAAAAACCTAATCTATGCATATAACAAATCAGTTTCCATGTTATTAAGATTTGGTAGGAAACTAATTTGTTAATGAATTATTCTCAATATCCAACAGAAATTTCAAAGAAAAAATTATTATCGTACTTGTATCTTATATGATATGATATCTTTTAAGATTTCAGTTTATATTTCTTTGGTTAAGCTTTGAAAACTTAAAATATTTTTTAATTATTTATATCTTATATGAACATGATTTTTATTTTATTTTATTTTTATTTTTTAATTTCAAATCAATTTTGTTTAGCTCTGAACTTTGTCTATATATAGTTGATCATATATCTGTAATATTTGATAGAAATATTAAGAACAACAAATTATAGGTTCCTCACATGCATTGCACGTGCACCTTACTAGTTCTTAGAAATTTATATGATAAAACATGATATGTGGAAAACGAAAGCAAATGATTGACAGAATACTAAATATTTTGTTTGCAATATCTATTGCCATAATTTTTGGATCAATAGCTGCGTCAAGTGTTGTCAATATAATTATATTATTGCTGACTCATGGATGCAAAAGAAAAGAATGGAGGCACATTTCATATTTTCTTTTTCAAGCTTGGTCTTAAATTATAATGTGTAACGGTTGTAGGTGGCAATTCGGCTCCAATTAAAGTTTAACCTGTAGACATTCATGTGGCATAAACAAACTGTTCTATTAAACAAAAAGTTGAATTATGGATCGAGTTAATGGGCTAATTTAATTTTGAATGTATAATTAAAATATTAATGATGATCGATACTCAATAGTGGCTCGTAAACTATCGAACAAGTAATAATTTCCATGGTTTGGTGCAAGTTATATAATATTTGAGTCATCTTGAAAATCTCACAAAGCTGACCTAATCACTCTGAACTTTATTTAGGTCCTGAAACTTGAACTGAGTGGTGAATGGCACATAATTTAAACTCATTGATTAACTAGCTTGATATAAGATAGAAAGAAGACCCTACGTTTCATATTTGGATCAAAATGTTTTTTATATTTTTGTATATACACATACAAACACTATACGGTTGAGTGTGATTTATTATGTTCTCATATTAATAACCCAGGCCCGAATCCTTGCAAAATAATAATATAACCCATGCCCAAATCCTTGATTGCGTTTTTTTTCAGTATCAGCATGAGACAACTCATTTTACTTTCAATGTGCACTCGCTGCGATTTGTGTTGGGCAATCGGTTGGGACAGTCCAGTCTTCTAGTTGTTGTCTTTCTGCGCTCATAATCTCAATATAGTCTTAAATGTGAACACTAAATTCTGAAAAACTTTTCTTGTTTGTTTACATTGAGCTAGACATAAAATGCTATTGAAGATGCATTGGGGATAGAAAGGCTTGTTATTTTGTAAACTACTTAAGTTCAAGCTATGACTTCTTCCTCTTTACATGGTGACACATTTCATTTGTGGTGATACCCATTGCATCTACACTTCTATTACAATATTGGTGAAGTGGTGACATGGAAAACATGGTTGTATGTTGTTACTTCAAAGCTTGTACGACAATGGAGCCGCTTTACTTACACATTGATTTTGCCAATCCTTGGAATTAGATACTGTCATTCAACTTATATGGATTCTAAGCGCAATATATACTTTTGCTATTTGCAGACTTATGTTTTGGACGTTCATCCTTTTAACCCGAGGATTGCAATGAGTGCTGGGTATGACGGGAAAACAATTGTGTGGGATGTAAGTTCTGGTTATGTTTTTGTGATTTCCTGAATGACCATCGAGTTCGTCAATCATGTTCTATGTATTTCTAGATATGGGAGGGTACTCCAATACGAGTATATGACATCGGTGGACGCTTTAAGTTGGTTGATGGAAGGTTTTCACAGTAAGTTACTCTAGTATGCCTTTTCAAAAGGAAATGCTTTATTCCTGGTTTTGGTGTCTGTCTTCGGACATGCCTGTAAGATGTTAATTTTATTGTCTTTACTATCAATTAGAACTTATAATTTTACTGTTGTATCTTATTTTGTTTCAAAGCCAACTAGCTAATGTTATTTGAAATATGGTAGTTTACAGGTGTTGTTTTTTGGTTATATAGGGACGGCACATCTATTGTGCTCTCTGATGATGTTGGTCAAATATATCTGCTGAACACTGGTCAAGGAGAGTCCCAGAAGGATGCTAAATATGACCAGGTATATGAATGAAAGATAATTTTATGTTGTAAGTTGAGAGTTTTGGAATTGTTTGGGTGATTCTGACTATAGCATGAAATTATCCAACAGTTCTTCCTTGGAGATTATCGTCCTCTTACCCAGGATGCTCATGGCAATGTTGTTGATCAGGTGAAGTGGCCTTTTCCTTTATTATTATTATATACTGGATGATACTGAAGTAGATGCAATCATAATAATAGCTCACTAAAGAAGGACTGTATGATAAATAAACAAAAGATAGATAGCCCATAGCAATTACTACCACCTGGATTGGACCATATTCAAAGCCCAAATGTAGAAGGCTTTAAGAAAGTACAAGACCAGAGTACTAATGGAATTATTTTTCTAAGTAAATTATTTTGTTTGATCGAGGATTTGTTTGCAAATATCAGTTTGTTAATGTAAATTCATGACCAGAATTTGTAGTTATCAACAAACTTTTGCATATTTGAAATCACATTCGTTTAGAGTTTTAGTGCTATGATAGTTCTAGGACTCAAAATGCCGCATCCTCTGGTGATTGTGTTCCACCCCATAATTATGCATGATTATTTTGGGTGCTTTGAATGCTCATGTCTTTTATGAGACGTTTATTGACGGTAAGCTTGGCTCTGGTAGTGTATGTTGCTTTTGCTTAATCTAATATGGGATGCATCTTATGCAGGAGACCCAGCTATCACCATATCGAAGAAATGTTCAAGACCCTTTGTGTGACTCAAGTATGCCATGGTTTTTGTTCACTCCCATTCATTAGTTTCCTATTTTAATTGTTATATCTTTCTCTATCGTCCATCTCTTTCTGTAAAAATCATCTAGCACTTGATTATTGTGATCAATGAATGGGAAATTTCAGGTATGCTTCCATACCCAGAACCTTACCAGAGCATGTATCAACAGCGTCGGCTTGGTGCTCTTGGCATCGAATGGCGTCCTTCGCCCATGAAATTTGCTGTTGGCACAGATATATGGATGGGGCAAGAGTTTCATATATTACCTTTGGCAGATTTGGATGTGCAGGATCCTTTGCCAGATTTTGTGGATGCAATGTACTGGGAACCAGAAAATGATGGTATGAATGATGACAATGATTCAGAATACGATATTGCAGAAGAATATTTCAGTGACGAACAAGATTGTCCTAGTGATAATACTTCGATTGAGTCGGACTGCAGTGAAGATAGGATGAAAAAAAATGAAAAAGATAACCTGGCCCGATCAAAACGGAAGAGATCTGTTCAAGATGTAAGCTTTGAGTTCAGAAAATGTAATCTTTTTTAAGTTTGCATTGTCTAACCAACATCTTCTCTCTTCAGGGCCCATTGTTTTCTTCATCCAGTAAAATTCCTAAGAAGAAAATTTCAGATGATCAAAATGGAACCTCATCCAGAAAAAAAAGATATAAAAAATCAAAAACTGGTCAGAGGATTTCTAGAAGGAAGTCTCCGACATCTAAACTGTTGAGACCTCAGAGAATTGCCGCACGTAATGCCATCAATATTTTTTCCCAGATGTCGGAAGATTCTACAGAGGGGGAGGATAATGGTTCGGAAGGCGATTCGGATAGTGAGTCATCACTTGAAGCTTCAGCCTTTCAGGATAAAGAACGAAACGAGCAAATTGAACATTCAACTGCCGCAAAGATATCTTCAGATGAGTCTAAAGATATGGTCAGACCACTCAAGGGCCTTCAATCAGAGACTGGTGTTGAAAGCAAGAAGAAACTGGTTGTGAAATTTTCACTTCGTGATGCACCAACTCTGGCATTATCTGAGAATCAGAAGGAACAACTTAAGAGTCAGACTAGTCGTCTGGCTTTGGCTGCACGAGTTTGTGAACAAAACGTAGACGATAAGGGGGTTAGTTTGAGATCAACGGATATAACTTCGTCTTTTGGAATTATGGGAGATATGGAACCATCTGATGAACGCAATCATGGGCATCTTATAGATGTTGAAAAAGCCACAGAGGATGATTGTAAGTTGGAACGAAGCTTTAGTGAAGCCTGTTTTAGTTGGGGAAAAATAAAAATGCGTACATCAAATAGAAGACAGTCAGGAGATCTCTTGCTTGCAGATGTGAATGTTGCCAGAAATGGTGGAAGTTTGCCTACTGAAGAGAAAGGTAAGTCTTCATTGCTGGTTGTGTCACCTCTTCATGGTCATCAGCTTGTGGACAGTGATTCTAGAACGTTGGACCGCCAACATTGTGTTAAAGGAGAAAATAACTTTTCTGATCCTCATTGTTGTGTATATAGCAACTTGAATATGGATGCAACAGACTCTTCTTCTGAACCACAAACAAATTCTAAAATAAAGCTACCCATATTAAAAATAAAAACAAGGAATATCCTGGGTGACTTTCCTAAACGAATTGGTAAGACCAACTTAGATGCTTCATCAGGTACTACAATATCTAGGTCTTTCTCTTTAGAAGAAAAACCAGAGTATGGAGTATCGATGGCAGGCAACAGTCCAGATGAGCCAACTCATATGCCACAATTCCTTGTAGATGGGGATGAAATTTGTGACAGTGATTCTAATTTCAGCTTGAGCAACCGTGACTTGGAAACGGAATCTCATGATACTGAGACTGATTCCATACGTAGATCAAGAACCTTCAGGTTGAAGGCTACTTCACGGGACAGGAATCCTGAAAGCCACCACGCTCGGATGTTTGGTGACCCTCTAAGACCAAATACTTCAAGAGGTGCAAAAAAGTCATTAAAGAAAGCACTTGATCATTTTCCTCTAGAGGGATTACAACGTACCGCCAAATCTAGGTCTTCCCGGAACAAAAGAGAAGGCTGCTTAACGGGAGCAACGAATTCTTTAGTTGAAGGAAATAGGGACATTATTCCCGATAAACAAAATTGGCTGCTGTTGTCAGAGAAGGAGGTGGCATATCGCTATATCCCTCAGCTAGGAGATGAAGTGGTATATTTACGACAGGTTAGATGCTACATTTAGTTAATCATTTTGGTTGATACTTATTTTGTCGAGTGGACATTGTATTTGACTTTTCATGTGCAGGGTCATCAGGAGTATTTGGAACTGAGTAATCAATCATTACCTGGTCCTTGGCGTTGGTATGGAGATAATATTAGAGCTGTAGAGATTTGTTTGGTTGAAGAACTCAAGTATACCACACGCTCTGGTTCTGGAGACAGCTGCTGTGAACTCATGCTCAAATTCATTGATACTTCTTGTAATGTTTTTGGTCAAAAATTTCGCCTGGTGCTTCCTGAGCTGGACAACTTCCCCGATTTTATTGTTGAAAGGACGTGGTTCAATGCAGCTTTGGATAGAAGATGGACGATTAATGATGAATGCCAGGTATGGTGGAAAGATGAGGAAAATGGGGCTTGGTGGGATGGCCGAATTGTTGGCGTTAAGGATAAATCAAGTGAATTTCCTGGTAGTCCATGGGAAAGATTTAATGTTCAGTACACAACTGATCCAGATTCTCATTTTCATTGTCCTTGGGAACTGCATGACCCTGGAATGTCTTGGGAGCAACCAAATATTAACTTCAAGTGCAGGGAGAAAATCTTGAATTCTCTATCTGAATTGTTGCGGGCTGCTAGAAAAGATAAGGTTGTCCTCTTTCTTTTTCTCTGATACAATGCATGTCTCAGATCCGTCGTGGATATCAGGTTCTCACCTTTGTATTCTGAGTCTGTTGCCAATGTTGCAGGATCGATATGGGGTCTTGAAAGTGAATGACGTTGCTCAGAAGTCAGATTTCGTCAACAGGTATAAGAAAAGCTCTTATAAAAATATATATGATATATAGCAGCACTAACTGTTGAAATTATTGCAGGTTTCCTGTTCCATTATCCCCTCGAATAATCAAGCTTAGGTTAGAAAACAACTACTATAGGGGTCTGAAGGCAACCAAGCATGACTTTGAGGTGATGCTATCAAATGCTGAATCTTACTTTCAAAGAAACAAAGAGCTTTTGGGAAAGATGAAGCGCCTGTCTAGTTGGTTCAATAGAATATGTCCGGACGTGTGACTTGTGAGTTGGGTTATAGTTTCGTTATTCAGGAGTGGGATCCCAATCTTTTGGGGGTATGAGACGTTCCCAAAACCCATGGTACCATTTACAAGCAAAGCTATACGTTGAGTAGTGTCTGGATACATATCTGTCAGTTAACCCACATATTTTATTACTAACATACCTTGGACGAGAATACGAGTTAGATCGAAATGAGTTGTTAAAAAATGAAGGAATATATGTAATTTTTATTCTCTCGCATATAATTGATAACAAAAGTTTCTTCTCTAGAACTGGCAGTCTAGGAATCATGTCATTTAATAATGGCTTTGTACCTTTTAGGTGGTGACAACTAATATATAGTGAATTGGTTTGATGAAATTATTCTCTCTTAACAGCGAGTGATTGTTATTTTCACATGTTTCTTTGTTTTATTTAGACATACAACCAACTGCTACTGCTGATACTGCTGCTGAAATTTCTTTTATTATTTCAACTCTTTTGACAGCATTTTATAGCTAATATTATAGGAGGTGTGGAGTATGACAGATTCTAATACTCAATTTTATAATGGTAAATTCGTTTTGAATCTCTAAACACAACTATAGTCTATAGGTTTGGTTTTAGTCTCTGACTGAATAATTATTACGAGTTTGCATTCTCAATCCACAAAAAATGTTTCTACATTCTAATGGGCCACGTGTTTTCTCACATGAAAATCCATACAAGATATGGAAAATATGAAACTACTACGAGATATTTAAGTAAGATCTGCTTTTGTTCGCAACTAATATAATCATATTTGATTTCCGACCGTATCAGAAATTAATATAAGATTTTGAATACCGAACATATATATAAAATCATGATCTTAATGTTACAATTATGCAAAAGTGGGTAAATATTATGGTATTAATATATGATAATTGAGTATTATTTATTTTAGATGTTGTACTAATATATGTTCTTTAGTTTTCCATTGGTTAGTAAATTAATTTTATATTTAAAACCTTATATTTTGTATAAGAGCTAAAACTTTTTTATAATCAAATATCATATATTGATCTATAAAATAACATATTGCTTCAGATATTGCAGGACCATTTATTTTGGATTAGGGAGTATAATATTTTCTTTGATATGAACTGAATGCAAAATTAATTTTGTATTTAAATTTTACAATTCGACAACTTTTTAATATAATCAAATAACTTTATTATTTATTATCTTTATAATAGTAGTGAATTTAGTTTCTCAATATTTATATAATTCAATAAACTTTTAATAATTACAAACTAAAATTCTTCATTATCTTTATTATAAAATTGGAAGTTAGGTTCTTGAATATTTTATAGTAGTCATTATGTTGAGTTAAGCGTACATGAGTGAGAGCAGTATGTGATGAGTGACCTCCTGGGAAGTTCTCGTACGTCAAGTTGTTTACGTTGTGCCGCTTGATTTGGTTTTTCAAGTGGGCTGTAAAAGTGTGATGCCAGATCTTAATGAGTAATATTATCTTTGTTGAGATAGGATCGATGATAGGGGAAGGGTAACACTGATATCTAAGAGAATTGAGACAACACCAGCAGTTAGACACGCACCTCCCCTGACTCATGAGCCTAAAGGTCCAACCCTAGCTGTAACGCCCCAAAATCCTAGGACCATATTTATGCATTTCATAATCATATTGGGCCATTTTGGCAATTTTAAATATCATGTATCTGCTGATTTGTTCATTTCAGAAGGAAAGATTTGCGCTGCGGCTGATTTCAGCAGGTAACTCCAAGTAGCGATGCACGAGCTGATTTCAAATCGATTGGAAAATGTTTTAAGGAGGCGAAATGATTTCTTTAAAGGAAGGTTTGGTGTTTTACAAATTTAAAATGATATGAGGGGAATTTTACTAAATTTTGAAAGTGTGTCATGCTTGATTTCTCAAGTAGCTTGCCACTAATCCCTTTCATATAAAAACCTGTTTTCAAAGTAAGACTTTCATCATTTTGCAAAGAAAAGTTTAAAGTGTTCTTCAAAGGAATTCCAGAAAAAGCTCGTGCGTTGCTCAAAAGGAAGATCTCTGCGGGAATTTGCTGTTGTTGCAAAGCTTCAAATAAAGGCACGTAAAAGCTGATCTTTTTCTACACCATTTGAAGCATATATTGTGTTTTGATGGATCTGCTTGCCTGTATATTATTGATATATTGAAAGTTCATGTTTGAAATGATTTAGATATGATAAGGAAAGAAAGATGGGTTCAAAAATGATGTTTTGATGATTATGATGCTTCCAGTTTGTTTTTCAGAAAGTTTATGAAGTTTTATATGTACTGAGGATTCGAATTTATTTCCAGAAATGTTATGAAAGTTCTTCTTGCAGTAGCTGTAATATTAGAATTTGATAACTGTGTAATTGGCAGTTGCTGGTTGAATCATTGGTATGGTTTGATAGGCAACCGCTGATGGCATCGTTGTTGTTTTGATATTACAGATGAAGAGTTAAGTATTCAGCAGCTGTATCTACTTGTTAAGATTCAGCAGCTGTATGGTTTTAGCATTTACAAATGTTCTTCCTGTGGTTGTAATGTCGAAATTTGATGATTTTGTAATCGGTAGTTGCTGGCTGAATCAGTATAAAGTCTGGTTTAATAAGCATCAGCTGGTAGCGAAATCATTGTTTAGATATTGCAAGCGTCTTCGTAAATTTCAGCAGATGCACTGTTCATCAGCAGATGCGTCTTTCTTTATTAATATCAGCAGTTGATTTCATTTTATTAGAAATCAGCAGCTGCATTGTGATTCTAAATTCAGCAGTTGCTTTATTCATTTTTCAAGTACTGTTCATTCCAGCTGGTACTAGTCTTGCGACTGGCACTATTCATTTATATAATCGTGTTAGCACTTTTCCTTGCGACTGATCGATGTGCTAACGACGTCGTTCCATTTAGTTATACAAAGATCAGCAGGTAGTTTTGTTATTTCCTCTGCTGATCACTCTAACGACATCGTTTTATTTTACACAAAGATCAGCAGGTAGTTTTGTTATTTCATCTGCTGATCGCTCCAACGACATCGTTTCACTTTATATCTATTTAAAAGATCTCGCGACTGGATTCTTGTCTTGCGACTGAATTCTTACTTGTTGCGACTGGTACTATTCATTTCAGCAGGTATTAGTCTTGCGACTGGTACTATTCCTTGCGACTGGTTTTCCTTTCAACCAGTTCCATGTTAATGATACGTTTTCCCAGTCGAATTCAATACTCAGTAAAGTTTTAAAATGGGAAGCAAATGTTTAAAATGATGGAACCCGATGTTGATCAAAGTGCAAATTGGACCACATAGAACTTATATGCCATGATCAACTGAAAATGAAATTGAAAGAAATGAGAAGCTGGGCTATCTTCCCCTGTTTCTGCCATTGAAATGTTTATGAAAATGATATTGTATATTGAAATTCCTTAACATATGTATTGTACAGATGTCTGCCTGCGTTTATTACTACTCAGATTTTACTTGCTGAGCCTTTAGGCTCACTAGCTTTTAAAATGGTGCAGGTACGACCGCTGATGGAGGAACAGCAGGTGGAACTTGAATCAGCAGATGGGTGGCTTTGTGTTTATCCAAGGCCTACGTTTTCCGTGTCTGAGTTGTATTGTTTTGATTAAGTTGTGCTGTGTTAAATCAGTAGCAATGGTTGTATATTTATATCGAATAGCAGCTGTTGTAAACCGCAATTGCAAAGTTATATAAAATACCCTGTTTTCCGCAAATGTTTAGCAGTAGCGCGCAAACTTAAGTACCTGCTGATTATTCAAATTGTCTTGTGTCTTGTTTCTTTTGAGTTATAAGAAATGCAGCTTATAACAAATTACCTTTTAGCCCTTATTTTATTCGACAATTTTTGTTTACCCCAATTCTCGTGGCCCCGTTGGGTTCGGGCGTCACACTAACGCACACAATAGGTGCACTCTGCGCTGTCACATTATAAGAAAATAAAGTTGCATATTGGCTAACAGCTATAGAGTTTGGCCTAGTGCTAGGCGTTTGATCCTATAATTGGTATCAGAGTAAGGTCAGGGGTTCGAGTCTCCCAAGAAGCATTTTCTAAACTCCTTGGTAGGGGTGATTGTTGAGTTAAGCGTGCATGGGTGAGAGCAGTACTGAAATGATTGACTTTCTGGTAAGTTCTCGTACGTCAAGCCGCTGACGTTGCGTCGCTTGATGTGAGGCCATATGGGCGGTAAAAGTGTGATGTATCTTAATGGATAACACTATCTCTGTTGGGGATAAGATCGACGGTAGAGGAAGGATAAAAACTGATCTCTAAGGAAATTGAGACAGCACCAGTAGTTAGACACCCATCTCCCTTGACTCATGGGCCTAACAACCCAACCCTAACGCATACAATAGGTGCACTCTGCGCTGCCACATTATAAGAAAATAAAGTTGCACATTGGCGAATTGCTATATCTTTTGGCCTAGTGGTAAGCGCTTGATCCTAACACATTCCAATACACATTATTAGGGATATAAATGAATCGAGATACTTGTGAGTATCACAATGTAAGTCCATTTATTTGTATAAAGTACAATTAATTGTAGATTTTTTCACTTATTTATCTATTCCATCTTTTGGATTTCATCATTTTAAATATACAATTAACATTTTTAGGCAACTATAATATGAATATTACTCAAATTTACTATTGTTACAATTATTAGTTACCGAAGCAAGAGAGAAATTGATAGGATCAAATAATCTCCTTTAAAAATTTGTGCCTTTAAAATGTTTCTGCAAATCACCTGAGTTACCAGCTGATAGCAGAACTCAGTCTATGTTGATCTTTTGAGCAATAAGTTTTTATGTCGGAATAAGCTCAATCGAACAATGAACAAATATGAGTGTGAAAGTTTTGAGAGCGTTCAAGAGTTCAAAGATTCAGATTCAATCACTGCTCTTCAATTCAAATTCTCCTCATTTTATAGTCTTGGATTCAAATGATAATAAACGTTACCAGTAGACTCAACCGATTAATCCTCCTACGTTTTCCTCTAAGTAACAAATGCACATTTAATTCTTGTACTGTTCTCCGTAAGTTCCATTAAATGCACCTTCTTTTTGCTTAATAGGCAATCTTCGTACATTACCAACTCTGATATATTCTGATTATTTTTCCAAGTTTTTTAACGACTATAAATGAACTCTCAAGCCAATGCATCATATTCAGCTCTGATATGACTATTAAACGAAGCTCCAATCCTATCTGCTTAACATTTTTTATCTGATCCATTATGTCCTCTGAACTGTCGTCCAAAGATGATCTAATATGTTCTTCTAATCTGATCTGAACTACTTTTGTAATCAGTTGTCTTGAACTGATCTGCTCTGACTTTATATACTGCTTTGAAACTGAGTTGTCCTTACTCAGCGTAGCTCTGATCTAATCTGAAAAATAAATGTTATTAGGTCCGACCTGATCTGATCTTTTTATTATCAATAGAACTTGTAAGGCCTAAAAATTCTTGAATACGTAGAAAAGGATGCATGACTAGGGGGAAAATCATTTTAGATAATTACATGCCATTTTATGTGATTTATTTAAGATTTTATGTTGCATGGTATGCATGTCATGTTTTCAGACTTTTGATTACGGACGCGTGGACGAGACTAGGGACGATCGAGATGAAAATAAATTGAGATTTTTAAGTTCTTAGATTTTTAAGAATGAAATTTATTATTTCACCTATACAGGCTGTTTTAATGGATTTTAATGTGTTTTAAAATTTGAGGGGACCTTGTTAAAAAAATTTGAGATTTTTAAAGCCAAGTTTAAGTTTTGATAAACACTTTAATCTAGTGGAGGGGCAAGCATGTCAAATTCCATTTAATTTCTTAATTAAGCCTTAGGGGTCAATTTTGGTCACCCCATTCTTTCAAACACAAACTTTTGCAAAACCTAGCCTCCTCCATTTTCAAAGTAGCCGTCGTCCTCCCCTCCTTCATCACCCCATCGAAAATTGTCCAAGTTTGGTGGTTCAAAGGCGGTCCTATCCCGATCTCACGTCCTCTACGTCGGTAACTCGCATATCTCATTTTTCTCCAAGCCAGACATATAATATCGATTCATTTTCTCACCATTTACGCCATAGTAATCTGTTTTTATGTTTAATGCATGATTGGTATGTGATTGTAGGACCAAACGCTTGCCGCTTTACCAAAACCTATAGCTGGTGGTAACGGTACAACTCCAATCTTTTAAACCGTATAGCAACACAAGCGTCACGTTTTGATTGCTCTACCTAGCAGGGGCAATTATTGCACCTCAACAATCCCCTTCCAATAATTGCATCCTTGCAATCAATGGGAATCGAACCCGTGACCTTGGCTCTGATACCAATTGTAGGTATCGTAGCGCTTGTCGCTTTACCAAAAGCTATAGCTGTGATTGGTATGTGATTGTAGGACCAAACGCTTGCCGCTTTACCAAAACCTATAGCTGGTGGTAACGGTACAACTCCAATCTTTTAAACCGTATAGCAACACAAGCGTCACGTTTTGATTGCTCTACCTAGCAGGGGCAATTATTGCACCTCAACAATCCCCCTTCCAATAATTGCATTCCTTGCAATCAATGGGAATCGAACCCGTGACCTTGGCTCTGATACCAATTGTAGGATCGAGCGCTTGTCGCTTTACCAAAAGCTATAGCTGGTGGTAACAGTGCAACTACAATCTTTTAAATCGTATAGCAACACAAGCGCCACGTTTCGATCGCTCTACCTAGCAGGGGCAATTATTGCACCTCAACATATACCTTCCTGCAAAGGAAGAAGGGGAGACGTAAGATTTGATATCCGAACTTCCAGAAACAAACTCTGACCCTTGCACTTTTAATTATTTGCATCGTATTTGCATTTACACTGTTCAATGGTTAATCGACTTATTTCCGGACATTTACTGTTAGTCGAGAAATCAGCTTTTGGGCTGAGATACCTTAAATCTGGTAACACAGATTTAAGTTAAGCGAGGCGTTTGTAAAAATTGTTTTAAGGTTTTGAAAATTTAAAATCTCAAGGAGCATTCAACCCCCCTTTGAACTCGTAGACCTGTTTTCGATCCATATTGATCCTATCAGTGATTTTTATAGATCTATGCACAATTCATATAGATCCATGCATGATCCATATTTTCCATGCACGTTTTGATTTGATCCTTTGAGGCTTTGGTCGAGGTGGATTCTAGAGATTATGTCTCGGTTCATGGTGGCCCTTAGGTGGTCAAGTGACGGTCCTTTGATGTAGGGAAGGTGGCTCGACCACCTTGGTCGAGCCAAGTTACACGCACGGCTGCGTGTAGCGTGCGGCGCGAGCAGCCCTTTCCCAGCCTTCATGCATGCACTGTGGTCCATGGCTAGGGCCGGGCGGGTCCCATTGGAACCGGCTGGACCTGGGGGTGGTCCAGCCGACGGGGCTCCGGCCAGGGGTGGTCGGAGCAGAGAGAACGAAGGTAGGAAAGGCGACTGGTCGCAGGATGCGGCGGCATGCATGTAGGTGGTTTAGGGTTCTTGCTTGGGACAGGCGGTTCAATTGGACCGGTTGGTTTGATTGGATAGGGTCAGTTAGTCGAGTGTCGAGTCGAAATATTTTAAATATGGTCGAGTTATTTTAATTATGGATCGGTTATTTTAATTTTAAAGATGAAGGTCCAATCTTATGATTTCTGGTCAAACCTTTTAAAGTCAAATGTTTTAGTCAAAATTTTAATTAATTTGGACCTAATACCTTATTTTAAGATTTTAAAGTCAAAATTTAGGGTATTGGGATTTTAACTTGGATTTTAGAGTCAAAATTGGTCAATTCATTTTAAAGTCAAAATTGGTCATGGATTTTAAAGTCAAAATTGGTCTTTGATTTCAAGGTCAAAATTGGTCAATTGATTTTGAATTAGTCAAAATTGGAGTATTTTAGGGATATTAAAGGTGAATTTTAAAGTTATGGACTAAGTTTAATTTTAAAGTTAAGACTAGAGTTAGTGGGCCAGACTCCTGAATCAGTCCTTGACCGAAGCAGAAAATATAGAAGCCCGTGAATGTATATTTAAATATTTATGTAGTATTCTATGTACGTAAATGTTTTAAAGGAAAGGATTAAATATACATTGACGGACTAATCTTTTAAATTGCATGATTTTAAGAAGTGCACGCATCATGAGATATATGAAACGATCATGCATGATTTTTTTTAAAATAAAACCTGAGCGATTGATGTGATGTGGCAAAGTTTAATGATGGGAGTTAGAAGGGTAGCCGGGCCCGGGATCCCCGTATTTAATGTATGATTATGAGCCTATGGATCCATGTGATCACGACATGGTGAAGTGGCATAGTAGGTGCTTGGGATCTCGAGGTAAGGTCGGGTGAACCGCACCGCCACGTACGTGGTATTTCGACTGATCAGTCACGTGAATGTATATTTAAATATTTATGTAGTATTCTATGTACGTAAATGTTTTAAAGGAAAGGATTAAATATACATTGACGGACTAATCTTTTAAATTGCATGATTTTAAGAAGTGCACGCATCATGAGATATATGAAACGATCATGCATGATTTTTTTTAAAATAAAACCTGAGCGATTGATGTGATGTGGCAAAGTTTAATGATGGGAGTTAGAAGGGTAGCCGGGCCCGGGATCCCCTATTTTAATGTATGATTATGAGCCTATGGATCCATGTGATCACGACATGGTGAAGTGGCATAGTAGGTGCTTGGGATCTCGAGGTAAGGTCGGGTGAACCGCACCGCCACGTACGTTGGTTATTTCGACTGATCAGTCACACACCCGCTCGCATTCATTGATACGACTCATACTTTTTTTATGTTACGTTATGTCATGCCTTATGTACGTTACATGTTATGATATGGTATGAAATGTACGAACAAGGTTTTAAGATCATCCATGCATGCATGTTTTAAAGTTACGTTACTACAAGTATGTGCTTGCATGTGACTTTATGTATATCTACCTTGTTATTTTAAAAGATAGAGCATGTTGAGCCTCTAGGCTCACTAGGCTTAAATGGTGCAGGTGATGATCCTGTTGATTTCATGCCGACCGATGGTGAGAACCTCTGAGCGCCTGTCGCAGCAGTATCCCGTGACCACTATGATGTCTCTATTTTGTTATGATATGCTTTTCAGATAATTACTTTTAGCATGTCATGTTCCGTACTATTACTCAGTCTTATTTTTAAATAATATGGAGGTATTTAACGTTTTAAGATATTTATTTTATTGTACATTTTAAAGTGATTGATTTATTTTTAAGTATTGCTACTTTTGATGCATGTGCCTGTATATGTAGTATTTGTTATCAAGGTTTGAACTTGTTGAGTCTTTAGACTCACTAGATCTGATCGTGTGCAGGTGAGGATGTGGTGGATGTTTGAGGCTTCGATGATTGGGCATGCTCGGACCTTAGCAGCGCACACCCGAGACCTTCAGTTTCCGCATTTATGTTTTTAAAAGATTGTTTGTTTTAAATTGACGAGGAACACTTGCAAGTGGGATGTTGAGACTTTTAATTATTATGACGAATTTTACGACTACTTTTGAATTGACTTTCACTATCTAAAATATTATAGTATGTATGGATGGAAATTGGAAGCCCTTGAGGATGTTTATTTTTTTGAAAATAAAATATGTATATATATATAATAAAAGTTTGGTTCGAATTTTTAAATGCTCTCATTAGAGGAGTATGGGTCGTTTCACCACAAGAAGGGACCTAAGGAGTTTGCTGGCACCATCGATCCACTTGTTGATGAGGATTGGATCCGATCTTTGGAGACCATCTATGCCTACATGGGTCTCCCGGACGCTGATAAGGTCCGATGTGCTATCTTTATGATGAAGGGAGACACAACTCTTTGGTGGGAGAGCGCAGTGGTCGGTCTATATCTGGAGAGTCTGACTTGGGAGGAGTTCAAGAAGGTGTTCTTTGAGAATTATTTCACTGCTGATATCCGGAGCCAGCTTATTAGGGAGTTTATGAGTCTACGCCAGGGAGACAACTCTGTTGCTGAGTACGTGAGGCAGTTCGAGCGGGGTGTCACTTTGTGCCCTCGATCGCGACTGTGGAGAGTGAGAAGCTGCGGCAGTTTACTGATGGACTGCGACCAGACATCCACCACAATATCAATATGGCGGACGTGGCTACTTATATGGCAACGGTATACAGGGCATACCGGTCTGAGAGAGGCTGGAAGGATATGAGGGATGACTAACAGAGAAGCGTTAGATGCAGCAACCCGCCAGGGACCAGTCTTCGTAGCAGCCAGCGAAGAGACCATTCCAGGGACCTTCTAGGGGCCCAACTCCTCCAGCAGCAGCAGAGACCGCAGGGCCAGCAGAGGCCACAGTAGCTGAGGGCCAGCGCCCCTAGACCTGGAGGATTCCCAGTTTGCAAGGAGTGCAGTAAGCAGCATTCAGGACCTTGTATGGCTGGATCTGGCAAGTGCTTTCACTGCAAGGAGCCAGTACATATTTCTAGGGATTGCCTTAAGAGGAGACAGACCTTAGGTCGTGTCTTTGTGATGCAGGCAGAGGCTGCAGACCCGGACACGACATTACTCACAGGTATTCTGTTTTAAATTCCTGTCTTTCCCGTGCGTTGTCATGTTGCTATCTGGGGTTTTAGAATTGCATGCTAGATAGAGCACTGCTAGGAAATTCTTTGCCTTAGTTGCTAGGTTGATATAAGTAAGAACTATAGGACTTATAGAACTTGCCTTGAGTACCTTGACGGATAGGACTAGCGAACTTAGAAATGTCTTAGGCTTCTAACTGCTTTTTGGGATTTAGTATGACCGTAAACGCGTACCTGTGTGACATTTCTGTTTCAGGAGAGATTCGTGTGCTAGGTATCACTACACTCGCTTTGCTAGACTCAGGGGCGACCCACTCGTTTATTTTGAGTGCGTTCACATAGAGGATGGGTATTGTTCCGAAGAGCTTGGGAGTAGCTCTCGTCGAGACGGTTCTGTCAGGAGATGAGTTGACGATGACCAGCGCCGTGCAGGAATTGACGATGATGTTTCAGGATCATGCGATCAACGCATATTTGGTCGTTTTGCCGATGTCAGGATTCGACCTCATCCTAGGTATGGATTGGCTGACAGAGTTTGGAGAGGTGATAGACTTTTAGCGGAGGACAGTGACTATCAGGCCGTCATGATGGTCCCAGAAATAGGATCATTAAGTAAATAGGAGTTCAGAAGGGGTGGGGGGGGTTGAATGAACTCCTTCGATTTTTCTATTTCAAACCTCTTTTAAAATGTTTTGGATCTCAGTTTTATGCAAACTTCTCAGCCAACAATATTTGTGCGGAAAAAGGCCGATTGGTTTGTGAACAGTGAATAATGTGCAAAAGTAAATAAATGCTGTATGTAAAAGATTGAGTCAAGAATTTGTTTCTGGAAGTTCGGACTTCAATGTCCTACGTCTCCCCTTCTTCCTCCTCGGAAGGTATCACTAGAAGACTTTGATGAGAGTAGCACTTCTACAAACACCCGATCCCGTAACCCGCAGCTACGAGAACTCCTAGCGCTTTACAACACTTCACGCAGACTTCGCTGCTGGTTTTTACAAGACTTTGAAAGTTTTTCGAACTTCTTTACAAGATAGTTCGTTACAGACTCAATGGATATATCAATGAAAACACGAATTAGAGACTGTAAATATCTTCTGGTTTCAACAATGAAACTCGATTACAACAATGTAACCAGAAGATTGACTCGAAGGTATTTCAATGAAGATCAACTGTTAGGTCTTTCGGGCTTTTGAGCTTTTTGAAGATTTCAACAGAGTATAGCTCAAGAAGATAGTTTGACAGCGTGACCGCAATAGATTGATAGCGAAGTGTAATTTCTTCAACACTTCTGCTGATATATATAGGCTCCGATTGCAACGGTCATTAAATTCTCCAAAGGAAATGAATCCCGTTTGAATTGCTGCCAAAATCGTACACCGTAAATCCTGCTCCACTACAAGGTAAATTGCTCATTGACAGAGCCAATTTGTCTTCTTTCCATATTTGTGCAAGCATGGAGAAACGGCCTCTGTACACTGTACTATTTACCCAAAATAGTACCTAACTTGTCTCCTTAATTCCAGGCAACTGTACGATCCTACAAATCTTTTCCATTTGAGTGAACGATCGTATTTGAATCACTTTGAGCTTGCGCCTGAAATAACTTTGATAACCAGCACTCACTTTCATCAACATTGTCAAAGAAACTTCGACTGAAATAACACTTGGAAGAATTCACCAGCTGAAATACATTTGTGCCTTTCCATCGACTGATTCCTTAAGCGTCAAAATGATGTCGTGTCAACTTATTCAAGTGACGCCGTTTTGTTATCTTTGTAAAGCACTTGCTGGTTAACATCATGTAGCCATCTGCTGAAATATATAAACTGTTGAACAACCAACTGTCTGCTGATATACTTTGAAGAAAGCATCTGCTGATTTGTCTAAGCCAATCAATACGCTGTCGCTTCAACTTATCCAAACGCTGTCGTTTCGACTTAAACGGAATACACTAAGCAACTGCTGATTCTCTTCAAGAATGTATCTGCTGATTACTCTTCTTTGTTCAACTGCTGATATGTAACTGTGCACTCCAACGACATCGTTCTAACTTATCTAAACGCTGTCGTTTACCAATCCTTACCAAAAACACGCTAATCACTTATATGTGCCTGTTGATTGCTCGTAAGGAATCTATCTGTTGAATATCTTAAACAGTTCATCTGCTGATCGCATACCATCTGCTGATTTCTCTCGAATACCCCAACTGCTGAATAACCACTGTAGATAGATAAAAATACTCCTGTAGAATGCGACAACTGATTGTCCAATAGCATCTTGTCTTATTTTTTTTATCACCAAAACTAATAAATTTTGTCCTAACAATTTCCCCCTTTTTGGTGATGACAAAACTTCAGCAGCCGAGACAAAAAGATATGCAAAAATAAATTGCACACTATCTGCTGGAATGCAAATTTTCATTAACCAACAAAATTGTACAAAAGATGTGTACAAAGATTTTCCGCAGAAAAGCTAATCTAATCTCTTCTTCTCCTTTTCAACATCCTCGCCTCTCTTCTTCTTCTTTCTCTATCACGCTCCACTGCTGCTTGTATCTCAAGAGCTTCTCTTACTATCAGCATCCAACACTGTCTGTACAATATGTCTCTGAGCCATTTCAACTCTTTGCGCAAACGTTGGAGTTCTTTCAGCACTGGCACTAACTTGAACATTCGAAGGCTGTTGGAGTCCTCGGCTGCCACTTTCCCCCTTTTTGTCAGCACTGCCCCGATGGATATAATCAACAAGTTCACTCAGTTGGGCATGAAGAATATTCTGATTTTCTTGTTCCTGACTTTGGAATTCGAAAAGCTGGTGGGAAAGGGCTTCCTTGGTGGCCTCAGCATCCTTTTGAACGTCATTTAAGCGAGAGACCATAATGTCCACTTTAGCATTTACTTCTTGCACTTCCTTACGAACATCCGCTAGTCCGACAAAGATAGAAGCATTTTGAGCCAAAATATTCTTGCGGAATTCGTTAAAGCGCAGAGTCTGGACATCATCCATAGAGCGACCCTCTTGGCATGCTTCCTGAAACAACTTTTTGAGAACAGCTGCTTGTTCGTGCATGGAGTCACGAAAGTCTTGTTCAATCTTGTGCAGCTTAGAGGAAATGCCACTTTGAGATTCATGGATCTGCTCCAAAAGAATAGCTTGAAGATCAGTAAGAGCAGCAGAGAAATCTTGAGAAACAGGAGGTAGAGAAGACGCGGTAGCATCTACATCTGTCGTATCAAAATGTAGGGAAGAAGAACTGTCAGCAGTAGTTGGAGAAGACGGACGCTGATCTAGAGAAAACTGTACACTGGGAACAACTGACTGAGCAAAAGATCTCTGTACACTACGTAAAGCTGTTCTGTCCAAAGCAATTGAAGAAAGAAAATCTGAAATATCTGTAGTAGACAAACTGCTAATCAAACTGTACTGAATGTGAACTGTACAAAACTGAGAAAGACGAAGAGTAAACACTGTCGGCTG
>KQ992320.1:313802-325831 GCA_001598015.1 Dorcoceras hygrometricum
TGTACAAAACTGAGAAAGACGAAGAGTAAACACTGTCGGCTGTCGAAAATCAACACAAGAATCGGTCTCAACAATCTCTAATGCTCTACAAAAGTTGATGGAGCCAACTGGTAATAGTCTTCGATAAGCAAAAAAATCAGCTACCTCCAAACAAACATCAGCCCACCTTTTCCGCATCAGCTTGAAAAATTCACTCACTGAAGGGAGAGTGTCATCATATTGGCGGTGTCGATGAACTTCATTAGAGATTACCTGCCGTGGAATTTTTACCCACTTATCAGCACATGGTTCTACAGTCCACACTCCATCAACCAAAATCATCGTTCTAATCCAGCATGACGATCGAGTATTCGTGTTGTTTCGGGCAATTACAGCGCCTCGATCGCCTGGGCTCCCCTCAAAAATTGTAGAGCAACAAGTCTTTGTCCATAAAAGACCATGGGCGCGTGCCTCCTTAGCCAATTCTTCCAAAATAAATAGGTGAAGGTCTGTAAGCAAATTTATAACTTTGAGATCAACCGCTGAGGAGCCTTGGCCAGGAACAAAATTGGCCCTCCAAGATTGCAAGAACTTCCACACCAATACCTCTCTATATTTGATCAAAATGTATAGCTTCCGCTGAATAGCTACCTGAGGCAACTCTGTTTCACCCCAGGACAAAACCTGTTCCTCCTTTTTGTACATATCCTCGAGATTGAATGTTGCCAGTTTCCTCAAACTGAAAGAATGAAAGAATTGAGCTACTTCATCAATTATTTTGGCACGCAGCTCCACTAGTAAGTCTATATCTGCACAGATTAAGAAGAAATGCTCCTGAGCTGGATTGCCCATAATAGGGTCTTTCTCCACCAAAATTGCCTTCCCTTTATGATCATTGGGAATGCTAGGAAGACTGTTGAGAAACCAGGTCTTCTCAGTGACGCCTGGAATCTTTATCGTTTCGCCCATCTGGATCTTGGTGATTTCCATGCTAGAAGAGGGCAATGGAATATCGACTGGAATGGTCAAGATAATATCGTCCAGCGACATCTGCTCATCAGCACTGAGCAAGTCATCATTTACCGCTGTATTCTCATCCAAACACTGTACATGCTGGTCTCCATCAGCAGTACCAACATCCATGGGTACGTAGCAGTGACCACTGGACGTTCAGCAGCCCATTTCTCAATGAGATCTTCATAGGGAAGATCGAACCAATGTCTCTCTTCAGTAGCAACTGGTTGATTTATATCAGCAGATGCGTCAACTTCCCGAGTTTCTTCAATCACCTGCTGAATTATAACATCCACGTCATCAGCAGATGAGCACCTTGTCTCCTCAGCAGGAATCTCCACTGATGGTGCAACAGTAGATGTCTCAATCATTTGAATAGGTACAGCCTCTTGTGCAACGGCTACCATCTCCAAAGTGGATTTCCTCTTCGACGTCCTTTTCTTTTTAAGCACGGGTACATCCAAGGGAATATCTGCTGGTCGCTTCTTTGAGGCAACCTTTTTCTTGGGTGCCTTCTTAACTTTGGGTGCATCAGCAGGTTCTTGGGCACCACTTTTGTCGATGACTGCTATATACCGATGAATGGTCTTGTCAGTAAGAATCTTAGATGAAGGAAACTCTGACGACTCCCCCAGTTCCAAATTAGGAACACTTTCCAGTAGGAGACTGATTTGAATAGCAAACCCCTTTTCTTGCTTCGTTCCTGGGGAGACCATATTTTTGAAAATGCCAAACAAAACACTGACCCAATTCATCCTGACATCACAAACCACACTGTCAACAAGGAAAACTTTTCCACAGTAATCGCATTGAATGACCCAGCCTTCACAGAGATGGACTTTGCCATAATATCGCATAGAAGACGATAGTGCATCTTCATTTGGCTCTTTGACCCAGATAGAATCACTGGCTCTCCTGTTAGAGATACGATGCTCCGTGCATAAAAAATTTTATCCTTTGGCATCTCAGAAACATCTGCCAAACCAACAACCGGAAGATCGAACATCTCAGCAAACAACTTCTCTGAAATCTCTACGACAACCCCATTCACAGTGCTAACAACCAGAACGTCTCTCACAGTCCCATTTGCGAAGAACTCAACAAGGGCTTCCTCATAAACCACCGAAGTACAGCCCAAAAATCCCTGTAATCCAGATGCAACAAGGGCTTGAAACATAGATACCATACCTGGTTCACCCATTGCCAAAACGGATTCGAAATCAATATGGACAGAGTTGCTGTAGAAAGAGGCGGCCATTGCGAGCAGTAGATGATTGGAAATAATGCCTGAAAAATGTTTGCAAGAAGAAACACACAGAGAACACGAATATGCGTCGAAGAGATTTTGCAAAGTAAGGAGCCGATGAATAGGAAAAGCCGTAAATATAGTAAAGAATACTAAACGTTTTTGGAAAGAGAAAATATTGATGTGACTGTTTGCATGGTAGGACACGTGTCATTGCGTTGAGGGTGGCAAGAGCTGGTAACTTATAAGCATCAGCAGTATACACGCAACAGCTGAGTATGTCCAGCCGCAACATGTTCTGCTGACGTCACGCTTATTAAATCAGCTCCTAGTTCCCCCTACGACTAATACACTCCCAACGCAAGAGACGCTTGTTTCAGCAGATAGGTTTATTGTTCCCCCTGAAAAAAAGACCTACTGCTGATTTAAGCAACGGCTAATCAACCTGCAATATGCGTTAGTACACAAACAATCAAGGCAATTCAAGAAGTAAAGAGTTTCTAAAACAAGAAAACTTAGCGTCCGGCAGAGGCTTTGTGAAAATATCAGCTACTTGCTGCTCAGTAGACACATACTCCAGCCGAACGTCCTTCTTTAGCACGTGGTCTCTTATGAAGTGATGTCTGATATCGATGTGCTTGGTCCGTGAGTGCAATACAGGGTTCTGGGTGATTGCAATTGCACTTGTGTTGTCACAGAGAATAGGAGCTTCAGAAGCATCAGTGCCATAATCCTTCAATTGATGTTGAATCCATAGGATTTGTGCGCAACAACTGCCAGCAGCAAGATATTCCGCCTCAGCAGTTGATGTGGCAATTGACGTCTGCTTCTTACTAAACCAAGAGATCAATCGATCCCCTAAAAATTGACATGTTCCACTTGTGCTCTTGCGATCAATCCTGCAACCTGCGTAATCTGCATCACTGTACCCAATTATTTCAAAGCCGGAGTCTTTGGGATACCAAAGACCCACGTTAGGAGTACCCTTAAAATATTTCAATATGCGCTTTACAGCAATGTAATGCGATTGCTTTGGCTCTGCTTGAAATCTAGCACACATACAGACAGCAAAATGATGTCTGGTCTGCTAGCAGTCAAATAGATCCAGCTTCATCTTTGTCCATCTTGATCTTGGAGCTCATGGGAGTAGCTGCTGCTGAACTATTTTCCATTCCAAACTTTTTCAGCAGTTCTTTAGTATATTTGGCCTGGTTGATGAATATGCCATTCTCCAACTGGCGCACTTGTAAGCCTAAGAAGAATGTCAGCTCCCCCATCATGCTCATCTCAAACTTGTCCTGCATCAATTTGGAAAACTTCTTGCACAGTTTGGGGTTAGTTGACCCAAAAATAATATCATCAACGTAAATTTGAACAAGCAAAACGTGATCATCCTTAGCAAATTTGAACAACGTCTTATCTACTGTGCCTATTGTGAATTGATGCTCAAGCAGGAATTTTGTGAGTGTATCATACCAGGCTCTGGGTGCTTGCTTCAACCCATATAGAGCCTTGTCCAGTTTGTAAACAAACTCTGGATTTGTATGATCAACGAAGCCAGGAGGTTGTGCAACGTACACTTCCTCTGTCAAGACGCCATTCAGAAAAGCACTCTTGACATCCATATGAAAGACTTTAAAGTCTTTATATGCAGCATATGCAAGGAACATGCGTATGGCTTCTAATCTAGATACTGGTGCAAAAGTTTCATCAAAATCTATTCCTTCCATTTGTCTAAACCCTTGGGCAACCAGCCTAGCCTTATTTCTTGTTACTATGCCATCTTCATTCAGTTTGTTCCTAAAGACCCAACGAGTTCCTATGACTGAATGATTTTTAGGTCTAGATACAAGTTGCCATACTTTTTTACGTGCAAATTGATTTAACTCTTCTTGCATAGCTTCTATCCAGCTTGGGTCAGCTAAGGCTTCATCTATTTGTTTTGGTTCTATATGCGAAAGAAAAGCAGCATCAAAATGATCATACTGAGATAGCTGGCCTCTAGTGCGAACAGGGGATTCGAAATTACCTATGACTTGCTCAGGTGGATGATTTCTATTCCACCGAAAATCAAGTCCAATGGGATTTGATTGTTGTTCCCCCTAAGTTGCTGGATGAGTTGCAACTACTGGTTCAGCAGACGCCAATTGATGTTGTGATTCTCTAGCTTGTGCGTCTGCTTCCTGCTGGTAAGAAGTGCTCGCTGCTGGTACATCAGCAGGTGGCCTAGAGGTGCTGTCTGCTGGTTCACCAGCAGGTAGCCTTGATGCTTGTTGAATATCTCTTGCGACTGATTGATCAGCAGGAGATACCAATTGACAATTTCTCACGACTGGTTGTCCAGCAGGTAAACTTGATGTAATTTGGGAATTGCTTGCTACTGGTTGGCCCGTCGATGGTTGAGCGTCGTCTGATTGTATATTGCCTTGATTCTTTGACGCTTCTCCTCCAGCAGCTGGTGCACTTGTAATTTGATCCTGCGGCTGATCCATGTTAGTTAAATCAATAACAACTGGAGTACCTACTGGATCTTGTTGAACGTTGTTGTGCATTGTGGCCACTGCTGGTTGTTCCCCCTCAGCTGATTCTCTTTGTGCCATGCCATCGTCTGAATCCTCAAGAGATGTTGATTCCAAACGTGAACACAAATCGTGAAGGCTTGCAGCTGAATTTGACTTGAAGCTAGTTTCATCGAAAACCACATGTGCGGATTCCTCAACTGTTAGACTTTGGTTGTTGAAAACTCTGTATGTTTTGCTCACTGCTGAATAGCCTAAGAATATTCCTGCATCAGATTTTGGTTCAAACGCTGTTAGATGCCTTTTGCCATTGTTATGTACGAAGCACTTGCATCCAAATACCCTGAAATAAGAAATATCAGGTTTCTTGCCATTCCAGATCTCATAGGGTGTTTTATCATGCATCCTATTGATCATTGATCTGTTCTGAGTATAGCATGCTGTATTAACTGCTTCTGCCCAGAATTTTTGCGAAATGCCTGAATAAGCAATCATGGATCTAGCAGCTTCTTTTAATGTGCGATTTCTCCTCTCAGCTAGGCCATTTTGCTGAGGAGTTCTAGCTGCTGAAAGCTCATGCTTTATTCCAATGTCATCCAGATAAGAGGATAATTTTTGATTTTTCCCAGCTGACAAGCTGCACAAATCTTGTCCTTTGAAAAACTGATTTTTGGCAGACCAGAAACCAAATCATGTTGACTCAATTTAGCAATTGTTTTGAAATGCAAATGATTCATTCTCTGGTGCCACAACCAGCTCTTGGAAGAGCTAGCTGCGAGACACAATTGTTCAGGTTCCTGCTGATCTGACCAGTCGATAATGTAGGTATTCCCCGAACGTTTTCCTACCAACACAGTCAGACCATTTGGATTCTGAACCGTGCATGTGTGTTGTTGAAAATTAACAAGGAAACCTTTGTCACAAAGCTGACTGATACTTATCAGATTGTAACGCAAGTTATCAACAACAAGAATATCAGAAATAGAAATGTTACCATGGGTAAGCTTACCCTTACCCACAGTGTTACCATAGGCATTGTCTCCAAAGACTATTTTTGCTCCTTTGTGAGGAACAACATCGGTTAACAGCTTGGGATTTCCATTCATGTGTCTCGCACATCCACTGTCTAAGTACCAGATTGTTGATGCATCGGCTGCTGATTTGTACCTGTAACCCTGCAATCATACAAAGCAAATTTTGGTACCCAATTTTACTTGGGTCCGGATTGGATTACCCCTTTCGGGACCCAGATTTGAACAATCCTTACGGTTTTTCCAGTTCTAGGATCCATGAAAGTATGTGCAAAATCACGTGCTGGTATTTTGAGTTTTGGTTTCATATTTTGATCATGTTGATCTCTCCTCTGCTGAAACTTTTTCCAACCCGATTTAACCTTCTTTGAGTTATGCCACGACTGGTTAGGAACAAATGGTTTTTGACTAGCTTTCACTTTGTCTTTGTCCAATCTGTTCTTTAGCCAGTTAGGCTTGAAACTCTCAGGTTTTGAAAAGCCGATACCAGCTTTTCCATTTTCGCTCAGCTTTGGAGAGTTCTGATTATCATATTTCACCGACTCAAGGCAGTTATATATCATGTCAGCTTTGACAAAGCTCATTTTATTGAACTTGTCATAGGCTGATCGTGATTGAGTACTTGTCTCGCCTTCACTGAACTCACTATTGTTGAATCCCACACCAGTCTTATCACTGGCTTGTTTTTGATATTCGTTCAGTTTGTGAAGAACTCGAGAAGAATGATTCCAGGAGCCCATCAATTGATTCAATGCTTCAATTTCAGCTTTGAGCTCACTGGTCTCATCTTTCAGCATCTCGTTCTCAGCTTGTAGCTTACTCAACTCAGTCTTTAGAATGTCAATATCCTCAAACTCATCATAATTTGAGTCAATCGAACTACTCTTGAGACTCATGTTTTCAGCTTTAGCTTCCTTGAACGAATGAGAAAGCTTCTGGTACTATTTGACCATGTCATTTAGTGCTATGACAAGGTCATCGCGTGTAAATTCAACATTCGAAAAATCAAATACCTCATCATCGTCTGTTTGGTCAGCCATGAAGCAGTGAACCTCCTCCTGTTCACTATCACTTGAAGATGAGCTGCTGCTGGATGAGTCTGAGTCACTATCCGCCCAGATTTTGGTGCTTTCCTCAGCCACCAACACCTTGCGGTCATGCTTGCGACTGAATCTTTTATTGCTGCTGGTCTTCATCCTTCTGTCGTTCGATCTTTCTTTGAACTTATACTTGGATTTGTCCTTGGACCTATCAACAGTTCTTTCATTATCTTCCTCATCACGTCTGTATCGCTCTTCTTTCCTGTATCGATCGTCAGCTCTTCTATCATCTCGCTTGTTTCTATCGTCTCTCTTGGGTCTGTTGCAATCAGCAGCGAAATGACCTGGACGATCACAGTTATAGCATTTCAACTCAGAAGATACTTTATCAGATTTATTATAATTATAAGAAGTAGAAGGGTTGAAAGATCTTCTCAGGTATTTCCCAAACTTCTTAACGAAGAGGGACATGACATCGTCAGAAAGTTGATCTGCTGATTTGCTTGTGCTTGGAGAGCATGGTTCAGCAGTTGTAGCAGCAAGAGCTTTCGTCGGCTGGGAGGTTGATGGACCAGCTTCTGATCTTGTTTCCAGTTCGAACTCATATGCTTTGAGGTTGGCAAACAGGTCATGAAGCTCCATTTTGTTTAGATCCTTGGACTCTCGCATTGCCATAATCTTCACATCACATTCCTTTGGCAGTGCCCTCATCACTTTTAGCACCAGTTCACGGTTGCTGTATTATTTTCCAAGACTATTCAGCTCGATCACCACAGCACTGAAACGCTCGTCAAACTCCGCCATTGTCTCTCCATCTTTCATTTTGATCACCTCATACTTCTGCTGGGCCACAGTAAGTTTGTTCTCTTTAGTTTCATCATTGCCCTCGCAGATCTGGACCAGCTTTTCCCATATCTCTTTTGCCGTGGCACAGGTCTTGATTTTGCTGAACATGTTTTTGTCTTTGTCCAGCGTTTTGTATAGGATGTCTCTGGCCACATTGTCCAAGTTTGCTTTCTTCTTGTCATCATTGGTGTACTCATGTCTGGCTTTCTCAAGGAACTGAGCCTCGCCATGTGATACAGAAAATGCAAGATTGGGCTTCATTATCTTCAAAGGCCCATCAGTAATAAAATTCCACATTTCATCATCCATAGCAGCAAGATGCGCCTGCATGCGAATCTTCCAGTCATCGTATTCATCTCTGGAGAACAAAGGAATCTTGTTTTGTGAGGTAGACATATTAATATGATGTAAAACACAAGGATAACTGTTAACTGAGATTGCCTGCTCTGATACCACTTGATGGTCCCAGAAATAGGATCACTAAGTAAATAGGAGTTCAGAAGGGGGGGGGGTTGAATGAACTCCTTCGATTTTTCTATTTCAAACCTCTTTTAAAATGTTTTGGATCTCAGTTTTATGCAAACTTCTCAGCCAACAATATTTGAGCGGAAAAAGGCCGATTGGTTTGTGAACAGTGAATAATGTGCAACAGTAAATAAATGTTGTATGTAAAAGATTGAGTCAAGAATTTGGTTTCTGGAAGTTCGGACTTCAATGTCCTACGTCTCCCCTTCTTCCTCCTCGGAAGGTATCACTAGAAGACTTTGATGAGAGTAGCACTTCTACAAACACCCGATCCCGTAACCCGCAGCTACGAAAACTCCTAGCACTTCACAACACTTCACGCAGACTTCGCTGCTGGTTTACAACACTTGATAGTTTTTCGAACTTCTTTACAAATACAGTTCATTACAGACTCAATAGAATATGACAATGAAAACACGTATTTAGAGACTGTAAATATCTTCTGGTTTCAACAATGAAACTCGATTATAACAAAGTAACCAGAAGATTGACTCGAAGGTATTTCAATGAAGATCAACTGTTAGGTTCTTCGAGTCTTTGAGCTTTTTGAAGATTTCAACAGAGTATAGCTCAAGAAGATAGTTTGACAGCGTGACCGCAATAGATTGATAGCGAAGTGTAATTTCTTCAACACTGCTGCTGATATATATAGGCTCCGATTGCAACGGTCATTAAATTCTCCAAAGGAAATGAATCCCGTTTGAATTGTTGCCAAAATCGTACACCGTAAATCCTTCTCCACTACAAGGTAAATTGCTCATTGACAGAGCCAATTTGTCTTCTTTACATATTTGTGCAAGCATGGAGAAACGGCCTCTGTACACTGTACTATTTATCCAAAATAGTACCTAACTTGTCTCCTTAATTCCAGGCAACTGTAAGATCCTACATATCTTTTCCATTTGAGTGAACGATCGTATTTGAATCACTTTGAGCTTGCGCCTGAAATAACTTTGATAACCAGCACTCACTTTCATCAACGTTGTCAAAGAAACTTCGACTGAAATAACACTTGGAAGAATTCACCTGTCGCTTCAACTTATCCAAACGCTGTCGTTTCGACTTAAACGGAATACACTAAGCAACTGCTGATTCTCTTCAAGAATGTATCTGCTGATTACTCTTCTTTGTTCAACTGCTGATATGTAACTGTGCACTCCAACGACGTCGTTCTAACTTATCTAAACGCTGTCGTTTACCAATCCTTACCAAAAACACGCTAATCACTTATATGTGCCTGTTGATTGCTCGTAAGGAATCTATCTGCTGAATATCTTAAACAGTTCATTTGCTGATCGCATACCATCTGTTGATTTCTCTCGAATACCCCAACTGCTGAATAACCACTGTAGATAGATAAAAATACTCCTGTAGAATGCGACAACTGATTGTCCAATAGCATCTTGTCTTATTTTTGTTATCACCAAAACTAATAAATTTTGTCCTAACACGTCAGGACAGGAGGCCTTCTTATTTGAGGCAACAAGGAGACCGCAGAAGCCCAGATTTATATCATTTATCCAGGCCAGGAAGCTAGTTGAGCTTGGATGTCAGGCATTCTTGGCCAGTGTTACTGCTTCTGGAGGTTCAGCAGACCCTTCACTGTCTGAGGTGGAGGTAGTCAGGGAGTTTGCATATGTCTTCCATGATGATGTAGTGGGAGTTCCACCGGTGCGAGAGGTGGAGTTTCTATCGAGCTGATGCCAGGTATAGTGCCTATCTCTAAGGCACCGTATCGTTTGGCTCCTACGGAGATGACGGAGCTGAAGGAGCAGATACAGGAGTTGCTCTACAAGGGATTCATTCGCCCTAGCTTTTCTCCATGGGGCGCACTAGTTCTATTTGTGAAGAAGAAGGATGGCAGCATGAGGTTGTGTATTGACTACCGGGAGCTGAACAGAGTTACAGTGAAGAATAAGTACCCACTCCCGAGGATAGAGGACTTATTTGATCAGTTGCAGGGAACTTCGGTGTTCTCGAAGATTGATTTGAGATCTGGATACCATCAGTTGAGGTTAGAGAGGAGGACGTGTCCAAGACTGCTTTTCGAGCACGTTACGCACACTATGAGTTCTTAGTGATGCCGTTCGAATTGATTAATGCCCCAGCGATATTCATGGATCTGATGAACAGAGTATTCAGACTGTATTTAGACCAGTTCATTATCGTTTTCATCGACTACATTCTGGTCTATTCGAGGATCTTAGAGGTGCATAGACAACACTTGTATACAGCTTTGCAGACGTTGAGGGAGCACAGATTGTATACCAAGTTCAGCAAGTGCGAGTTTTGGCTTGAGCAGGTGGCATTCTTAGGGCACATTGTGTCGAGAGATGGGATTTATGTTGACCCATCGAAGGTGGAGGCAGTGCAGAACTGGGGGATTCCAAGCAGATTCACAGCTTCTTGGGGTTAGCAGGATACTACCGTAAGTTTATTAAGGGCTTCTCTTTGATTTCAGTGCCCTTGACAGCCCTGATCAAGAAGAATGTGAAGTATGTGTAGAGTCCGGAGTGTCAGAGGAGCTTCGATCAGCGGCAGGAGGCTCTCACTTCAGCACCAGTGTTAGCTATGCCCGTGGATCATGAGGAGTTTGTAGTGTATACAGATGATTCCCTGAGAGGTTTGGATGCAGTTCTGATGCAGGGAGGTAAGGTTATTGCTTATGCGTTGAGGCAATTGAAGAGTTATGAGCAGAACTACCCGACGCACGATCTGGAGCTTGAGGCAGTGGTGTTCGCATTGAAGATTTGGAGACACTATTTGTACGGCGAGGAGTGTCAGATATTCACCGACCACAAGAGCCTCAAGTACTTCTTCACCTATAAGGAGCTGAACATGAGGCAGCGCAAATGTTTAGAGTTGGTGAAGGACTATGACTGTGACATTAGCTACCATCCGGGTAAAGATAATGTGGTAGCAGATGCTTTGAGCCGGAAGACTGCAGTAGTGGCATGTTCGTCAGTTGAGAGGCCAATATAGGATGAGATTCAAAGATTTGGACTAGAGCTTTATTCAGGAGACTGTGCACCGAGTTTGGCAGTACTCACAGTTCAGCCGACTCTTCAAGAGCGTATTAGAGATGGGCAGGCCTCTGATGAGCAGTTGCAGCAGTGGAGACAACATGATGAGGCCAGAGGCCGAGGCCTGTACACAGTTGAGGACGGGATTGTACGTTTCAGAGGTCGTATGGGGGTGCTGATTACTGAGCAGTTGAGAGCCTAGATCTTAGCTGAGGCTCATGCATCGACGTACTCCATCCACCCTAGGAGTACGAATATGTAAAGAGATTTGCAGACACTATATTGTTAGAGTAGATGCCCAACTAGCCAACTTGTGGCGTGTGGGTTTATAGACTCTTGTATGAAACAGTCTTTATATATGATATTCGCATTTATTTATGGCGTTATTTACTTTCATTATGTGTGTAATGATTAACAATTGCGTTGAGTAAAGACCTAGAATGCACTAAAGCGTATGTTAGATGTGATAGTGGGTATGACGGCTATCATGAAACACATCTAATAGTCGCTGTGTATTCTGAACGTGTTCCTAGTAGATTGGGCCGTCAAAATGAGGATAAGGCCGCACGAGTTCGAGACTAGTATCTGCAATGTGAAGTACCATGTTTCATTGGTAGGGAACATTGTGATGTTCTGAGCATGCAGATAGATAGTGCCCTGGTGATCTATCGAACTACCCTCGTTCGGACTTTCCAAGTGGTTACCATTTGTCGAGAGGATAAGTCCGAGGTCTTGGTTGTACTGATTAGTCCTCACGACTCGAAACGTCATTGAGACTCTACATGATAGGCGTCTCACTTTGACCC
>KQ992321.1:0-40184 GCA_001598015.1 Dorcoceras hygrometricum
ATATAATTTTACAATCAGAATCGTATAGATCTTGTCCCCTTATAGGATTACAAATTAGAGACTAATTAATAAACCATATAAAATAAAATGAATATCGGTGTTATTTGTTCTTTTTTATACGCAGTTGTTCAACATATAATGATAATATGTATATCTTGTTATGCTCGCATGACTCCCCTACTTGTCGACTATTTTTTCAAACACTCAACCCTTACTTCACTTCCAGATAGAAACAAATAGTAGATTGAAAAAGAGGAACAAAATATCATCTGGGGTTGGTGAAAAACTTTTCTGAAAATTCCCATTTTTGTAATTTTATTTTGTTATTTCTTGTTTTCAAGTTGTAGAAACTATGAATAGATTATGTGATTGATTGATTTTTGACATGTATTACACACTTTAGTATTTTTTACAATGGATTATTGTTAAACATCATCGGTGTCATGCGCAACAGATTTCGGAACACGATATGATAATTGTTTTTTTTTAATAAACGATGTCGGCATATGTTTGAATAAAGATAACAATATAAAAACACATGTATATTTTATTCTTTCAAAGCCGAGGGTTCCTTTAGATTTAGAATCACTTTGAAGTCACTGTTTTGAAATTTTTATTCGAAACCATTATCATACAACTACTTCGAATGAAAAATTTAACTTTGTAAAAGAATCTAATTTGAAAATCACTTTTATAGGAACATATCGTTTTTAAAAACATACAGTCAAAATATGTAAACGACAAGGGTGCAACAAAGTTTCGACTAAACGATCGATGTCCGACAATCTTAGCATATCAGAACTAACTAAATATTCTATATTTTGTTATTTCAAAAAGAAATTATTGTATATTCTTAAGTCTAATATGTACAATAATAATTAGTCTGTAAACGTGAGCCTCCATACGTAGTAACTGATTTGGTTAGACACAAAAATCTCTCAAGATCTAATTAAAAAACACATATAATTTTAAAATCTGATTTTCCAAAAACCAAAATTTACCTTGTTATGCTTGGTCTCGGCCGCTACTATATTTTAATGGCAGAAAGATGTGGAAAATAAAATATTAGGCGGAACATTACGTACTGCTGACTAGGAAGTCAATAAATAAAACAACTGAGGTCAACTTTGATTTAGTAGCTAGTAAATCCATAATTATTGGAGAGTGTTTAGGTATAATAATTATTGTAGGTAGGAAAAATGGTCGAAACAATAGTGTTTCATTACACATCCGAGAGTGAAAATTAAAGGCCTGAGACCATAAAGATTAAAACAAAATAATTGAGATCTAGTTTAGTAGACTAAACTTTATCGACAAGATTTAACATATATAGGTTTAAAAGCCTTGGACCACGTTTATATTTGGTTCCAATAAGAAGTTGACGCGATAAGAATTTCCTTTTGGTTAAAAATTAAAATGGACATCTATTGTCATATACTGTGAGTAGAATGGAATTAAAAGAAGCATGTACCCTCCTCCACTTGTTCGAGATAAAGAAGAACAGTGATTATATGATTTTGTTGGAATATTGAATTGATAATGATTGCGCAAAATATGCTCTCACGGCCAACATTTGACCGATTCATTCCTTGTTCATGCTCATTCAAATGAATTTTTCCTAAATGAAAAAGGTAAATAAGAACATGCATATACACCCACAATCTTATTCGGCTTTGTTTGCATGGAACTTGTTAGGATATGTTTAATAATAAATGATGCGATTATTAAAAAATTTGAGTTGTGTAGGATCGAACGCTTGCCGCTTTATCAAAAGTAATAGTTGGTAATAATGGTGCAATCCAATCTTTTAAACCGTATAGCTACTCAAGCACAACGATTTGATCGTTCTACCTAGGAGGAGCAATTATTGAACTTCAACAATCCCCCTATTTATAATTGCACTCATTGCTATCAATGTGAATCGAACCCATGACCTTGACTCTCATACCAATTGTAGGACCGAGACGCTTGCCGCTTTATCAAAAAACAATAGCTAGTAGTAATGGTGCAACTCCAATATTTTAACGGTTTCAAGCGCCACGGTTCGATCGCTCTACCCAACATGGGCAAATATTGCACTTCAACAAATTAGATAGAGATTAATATGTTTGGTTAATGGATTATATCTATGATAGAGTGTTAAATTACACTTTTAACCTTGTAAAACTTAATAAATATAATAAAATGAAGAATATTAGGGATAATATTATAATTTTATATTAATGATTTGAATGTAGTGAGATAAAAAAATTAAATATTTGATTGATATGAAATAAATATGTAATGATTTGCTTGATATGAAATAAATAATACACCAGTTGAATATGATTATTAATACCATACAACGTTCTACGTTATTGTTAGTAATTGGAAATTACATAACCAAGGCTAGTATATACTTTATGCGTTGGTGTGCATAAACGAGTTAAATTGTTTGCAATCAAATATTGAATCATTATATTCACATTTTGGGTGTAGATATTATTTATTTTCACCACAAAAGCAGTGTCATATCTTAGAACAAATGCTATGTTTGGGGATGCTATCATATTGTGTCATGAAACCATGTAATTGTAAATTAATTCCATAGTTAACATATTGTTACAATTTTTTTTTTAAAAAAAGAAGTAGAAGAAAGAAAATACGTTGATAATTTGGATAAAAAAATAAGAAAAAAAAGGTATTTCATGTGATAAAAACAGTCAAACATAAGTTTTCTTTAAACGAACGCAAGTACTTTTGCGATTTGATAATCATTGAAGGAAAGCCCAAACAAATAGGTTTGGAAGAGCCTCTTGATAAAGCCCATTAACGAAATTTTGCAGCCCAATATTAAAAACCCTAATTCTTATCCCGCGAATATAAATCTCGAAATAGTGCATCGAACGACCCAATTCCATTCAGCGGCGGCAGGAAGAATGCAGATCTTTGTTAAGACCCTAACTGGGAAGACCATCACGCTCGAGGTTGAATCGAGTGACACCATCGATAATGTGAAGGCTAAAATTCAGGACAAGGAAGGTGTTGATCAGTCTTCCTTTCAACCTCGTGTGTAATCCCAAGGCTTTTCATCCTTATGATTTGATATTGATTGTGGCTGATATCATTTAGGGATTCCGCCGGATCAGCAGAGGTTGATCTTTGCCGGGAAGCAGCTGGAAGATGGCCGCACACTTGCTGATTACAATATTCAGAAAGGTTGTTGGTTTTGACTGTTATTTGATTTTGTTTGACTCTATTCTTACTTTACAATTAGTTTCTGGATTGAAAAGTTTCCTTTTGTTCAGAATCGACTTTGCATTTGGTTCTGAGGCTCCGTGGGGGCATTATTGAGCCGTCGTTGATGGCTTTGGCGAGGAAATACAACCAGGACAAGATGATTTGCCGCAAGTAAGATTATCTGTGTGTTATTAATCTTCTGCGTGTAACTCATTGCTTATCTGGTTTAAAATTAGCGTTCTTGAGATATTCTGCCCTTAAATGTCGATAAACTCATTGCAAATGGATGTATATTCTGTAATATAAGGTGGTCTTATTCTTGATATTGAATCAATTGCTTCACCTGTATCGTTCTTAATTTTAACTCAAGTTTACATAAGACAAGCTCTTTTAGCCTGATTCGTTAATTCAATAGCGCCTTTAGAACTGGCAAACAATTTTTAGATTTTTTAAAATGATGATTATGAACTTTATTATGTTGTCTTATGAGACATATTGGACACAATTTATTATGTGGTTGATATGATGGATACTCTTGTGTGCTTGTTGTTTTTCAGTGGTCACGGATTTGTATTCTTTCTTTACTTATATAATTGTTGCATATTGTTTTTGTTATTGCTATAAACGTGTTTTTGCTCTATTGAACCTTCCCTAAGTTTTGCTCCACTGAAAAATATCTTAAAAGGCCAACCCTGTCAAGAGAAGAAAAATGTAGGAAATATATTCTTGACTTTTCCATACTAAACTCATCTCCCGATCTAAGGATGTTTAGCTAATAAGCTACAGTTCATTTCAAAATTTGGTGACTAATGTAATGTGCTTTTTTAATAGCAAAACTGTATGTGTTGTGTTAACATCATATTACGTACAAATATGAATAGGAAAGCATGAAAAACCTAAATAAGACCTCCTTAATTGGAGCTCAAACCATGGTTGTTAGTCTCATTTGGAAGAGTTTTAAGGTCATTTCTCATTAGCCTCATTAGGCCCATTTAAGACGTTAGCTACACACAAGCATGGTGTAACAGAAGATGATGGAATATGAAATGCAATATGTCATTAAGTAACTGGAATGATGAAATCCAGAGACATGCTCTATACAAGGGTATCTCCGCCTCTCCCGTAGCTATGCTAGTCCCTCACGCAACAAGCAAAATGACCAACTCTCCAACTCACTCTTTATTCCTCCCTTCCCCACGAACCTCCCTTATATAAGCCTTCTAGAATAAACCACTGTAATAATGGGCATCTCTCTGCTAGTTTCTTTGCTCTTTTCTCTTAAGCCGCAACACCTTATCTCATGGAGGCTTACTAGATTTCGTAATATATTCTTTGAACAAGAATCTTACAATTATAAATTAATATGAACATATATAATTTTGTAACTGAATTTTCACATAGCTTTGCCTTACATTTCACTTTATCTCTGCCAACCTCTGTCTAGGCTATATACTAAAGAACACAAATAATTTTATTTTTGGCATGCACCCATAGCCATAATACTAAATTCAGTCAGCTGATGATTTGTCTCAGATGTTATGCTCGTTTGCACCCTCGTGCTGTTAATTGCAGAAAAAAGAAATGCGGACACAGCAACCAGGCAAGTTCAGACGCATTGATTCCTTAATGTATTGTTTTTTATTAGTTTACGATATTCATGAGATTGATAGAATATTCTGCTTGATCAAGATTTCATTTATCTATGCAGTTGAGGCCAAAGAAGAAGATCAAGTAGAGAGATCTTATGCTTTTTGTTTTCTCGTGGAAATGGCACGTGAATTTTCATGTCACAGCTATCTTTCTACGAGGAATTATTTGAAGCGTATGTGTTGCACCTATATTGGACAAATAGTTATTTCTTTCTTTTTAGGGAAAATTTTAGACACGTATCCATCGTACTGATTGATTATGTTTGTCTCTTGAACTGTAGCATTTGGTTGCCAAAAAATCGCTAAATATGAAGAGTTTTGCTTAATCATCTGTTTTATTTCCCTTCTTTGGAAGAAACGTAAGGCTTTAAACTTGCAAGCAAACCCAATAGTTGTCAACCATTAAGTTGGGTGTTATCTAATTGTAAGACAGATTTCTAGACAACTGCAGTTTAACCGGTGAGAAATTTAATAGCGGTGATTATAATTGGCCAACTTGATTTCCTGTTATGATTGTCATTCACTCCTCCCTTGACAACTATCTGTTTCGGGGAATCCGATTATGAATCCTTGGATATCCATGGTAAGAAGCAGCCAGCGTTGGCCACATGCATCCTGTCGATAATATTTCCTTGGCCACAAATGGAACATAAATTACATTTTGGCACACGAGAACTGCATCCAATCGTAGGAGCTGCGACGTATTCCGAAATTGGGAATACGAAGTCTGCGACGTGTTTACGTTCGTATGACATGGCAGACATGTAGACGCATTCAGTACCTTTTCATATGAAGATTCTAAGCAAGCAGTGCCGTAGCAGACCACCTGAATTTGGCAATAAATTCAGATACGGTGCAATAATATCTGTGTAGTACAATGCGTTAAAAAAAGGACTGCTTTATTAAAATTGAAAACCAATTCACATCGCCTTCAAATACACATAAAAATTCATTCTTGCATCCACTATGCAAATCCGTGGTCACACGCATGCGGAAACTGGATCGGCCAATAGAAAACATTAGGAATTAAAAACGGGACAGATGTTGATAAAATAATTTAGCAGTAAAACGAACTCACTGTCCCTCGTTTATTTCATACCCCAGTAATCTTTACGAGCTGGTCATGTGTGCCTGTGGTGATTTCATAATCTGGGAGAGAATGAGGAAACATTCATGGCGGCGTTTTGGGAAAGTAAAGTTGAAAAGTATCGAAACTATCGCCGGCGAAATGGGGCTGCGGCAATGGCTGTGGCGGTGGTGAGCAAGCCTATGTATTACGACGGAAACTGCACTTATTTGGTCTTTCATTTTAGTTTGATTCCAGATAAGAGGTGACAATGCTGGACATAGAGGCATCAAGAAATGAGAAAGGGCTGCCCAAGCAATGTTGAAAATATACAATTTATACAAGGTGTAATGCATTGTTAGGATTTTGAAGTTTAAGGAGAGGAGAGGTACGATGGGAATGGTTTCATCATCCCTTCAATTCGTCTCCCATCTAAACCAGAATAAACTGCGGAATTACTTCTACTCCATGGTGGCAATCAAATCTTGTCAATTGGATTAACCACTTCCAGCAGTGAATGACACTGTGCCACTGTATAATGCTCTATGCGTCTTTGCAGCGTTTCAATTATTAATTATATCTATACTCACACCGATTAGCAGAGTCTGCTTATTTAACTAATTCACATTAATCATGCATCTTCCACATATATAAACGTAACTTCGATTTTGTCAAATCAAGACCAGAACCACCATTGATCAGTACTCGCAGTAACCTGATTTATCATATCATCAGACTCAAGACTGCCAAAATCTTCAAGTGGTGAAGATGTAGAGGAAACATCCAGTACCTCCGCCGTTGCAGAATTCAGAAACTGGTAAGATTCTTCTTCCTCAAACCCCAATGGAACAACCTTTTCCACGCTGCTGCTATGTTCATCGTTTGAGACAATCCCCTCCATATATTTACTAGGAATATCTTTCACCAGGGAATCGACATTTCTGGTGTTCATTGGTGCCGTCTCATTCTTCAGCTTCCGCAGCTGTTCAACAAGGATACATATCGATGATTAGACCTTTGCCGGATACTTAGGTGTCTCCATCCCAAAAAGCTAAAGTTATAACGTTGAGTATATATCTCGTATTAGTACCTGGAAAAGCAAGCACTGGTTCTCTTTCTTTAAAGATTCAAACTGGGAAGATAAATTTTTGTAATCAGCCAATAAGAGGCCATGATCTTTCTCGACGGTCTTGGACTTCCATCGTGCCCTCTTGTTTTGAAACCAGATTGCAATCTGTCGGGGCTGCAATCCCAATTGTTTAGCCAGTTTCTCCTTCTTTCCTGGCTCCAGCTTGCTCTCTGACTCGAACACGGCTTCCAAAGTTCGTATTTGTTCATCATTGAATCTTCTCTCCTTGGACGACTTCTGCTTCTTATGATTAGATGGCTCAAGGTTGATCATATTTAATTTTCCCGCTGAAATATTGGTTATAAAATCTTTAGTTCCTGGGATCTAATGCTCATATTGACCATAAGTAGAAATGTCGAGGACATACAAAGAATGTTTGTGGGATTCTTCAATTCAATGGTGAGTTGTAGCTAAGCTACCCATATTATATATATAAAAGCTGAATCCATGGAGATGGGTCTCTACCGCGTTCTACGTTTCCTGTACGAATATAATGGGTGCTTCATTAATATATATAAGTTCAGCTGGTGTTAACAAGTAGGTCGGCACCATGGAAGAACTTAGAAGTAGCTACACATTTTACTCGTTGAAGGAACAGAAATATAATATAATATAAAAATAAAAAGATTAGAAGAAAAAGATACGTATTCTTTTGGAATTTAATGTCAGACACATAACTAATGGAAACGTGCCACCTGATCTCTTAATAATGTAAAGTCAATATGGCACAGCTTTGTCTCGCTTTCCGTCTTTAATGTATGGTTTTCTAGGTCAGCATGTAACTTTGTTTTTCCTTCAAAATTTATTTGTAACGTGTTACACGTGAGGTCTGTCACCATTCTGCGAATTAATATTTGGAAAAAGAATATAGAAAAAATAATAAAATAACTATTATATATATATATATTGTTTTGTTTTTTATTTTGCTGAGTGATAATATGTGACTAAGAAACTACAAAATTGTGCCCAGTTTCAAATTAATTTATATTAATTAACTTGACATCCCAATAATAGTTTCATATTTATTTTTCCCTAGTTTAAATTGTGTTCTGATCATTTGAATTATATTATACTCCAACATTGTAACAACGAAACTAAAAATTAGCTACATACACCAAAAAACAAAAGGATATATTTTTTGTAGTGTGTATTGTAACTAAATACCCCAGTACTCCATGATATTTGAATTTAAATAATGCTGTTTATTCATTGATATTATTATTCAAAATCTAATTCTATTTATTTATTAGTTTTCTGAAAATATGATGCTATTTGTTTTATAATATATGGGAAGTTATAAATAACATGTATTCATGGGCCTGATTGTGCAAAGCGAGTAAATAATGGGCTTCGTCTCTTTATGACACAATGGATATGTAGACGGTCTCATTTTTTATGGGCTGGATTCACATAAAGGGTCGAAACGTTAACCGAAGCTGCTATTCTGAAACTATCAATTCGTGTTTTCTTTTATATATATATACACACACAAACACTAAATAATGAAAACTTCTAGCATCTAGTCTAGAATACAAAGAGAAAATAGTACGAGATAACTTGGTAACTGATTTCCAGATTGATGAAATGATCAGTTGGTTAACAATATTTCGATCACTGATGCAAATATTGCAGGACACTGTAGATTCAACCTAAAAGTAAAGACTCTTTATTTTTTTCCAAAATGTGTACACACTTTAAAGTTGTAGGGCTTTCCCAAAGAAAAACGAGGAAACTAGGAAATCGTAGGGCTGATTGAAGATTTGACATTTTTACTTGTTCCAACTTTTTTTCTTTTTAATTTTTTATGTATACACAGATTCCTATACTTGTAAAGCATAAAATGTGAAACCAACTGGTCTCCACCTTTATTAATGACATATATGTGTACAAATGGATGGAATCAGGATTCACCTTTATCAATCTTTAGAGGTAGCCATAGCATTTACAAACACAGATGGAGATATGGAAGCAAGATTCATGTACCTGCCCTCTAGTAAATATCTATGGTACCCGAGCAATTTAGTGAACTCAAATCAACAAAGATGAATTCAATCCATCGGAACTCAAAGAAATACATCACAATGACAACTGAAAATTTGAAATTGCATAGCTTCTTCTAGACTGAACTGAATTTCCAATCCACTAATATTTACCATGCAATCACATCAAGAAAATTGAACTCATATTATATATATATTATTTCGATCCCAATTGTCGAAGACATTGACTTGTGGGTGGCTAGAAATACAAATGTCCAAAGACGTGAACTATTTTTACATTTATTAAAGGTACCGGAGATGTACGGTAGTGATGGGAAGTGTTTTTATCTTTTACTTTGGGATTTCACATCAGCTCTACTAGTCCACACACATATTCACATTCTTCAATTCATCTCTCTCTCTCTCTCTCACTTGAAAGAAGGCGAAAGTTTTGGGGGATAAAGGGACGAGAGGCCAGAAACTGAGACATCTACTCTGAGAAACACTACTTATATATAATTGAAAACGTAATCAGTTGTTTAGATTTAAGCTCGCAGAGATTATTATTACACACAGAAAGGAGATGAAGCTTTATTTTCGAGGGGAATGTTGTCTGGCTCGAGGACTCTTAGCTTGATCCAACAAAATGCATAGATCTATGGCTGCTGTCATCGGACCAGGCTTCATTCCCCCCCTAATTATTGCTTCCCACCCCTACCGGCTGATCATGGGTTTATGTAAGTAAAGGTACATATTGGTTCGGTCAATTTTTTTCACTATTTTACGACAGATTAGGGACTAAATATGGAGAGATGGGATCTGCTGATTGGTGTAATGATGGGGATCTTGACTTTAAGGTTTGAATGGGTTTTTTTTTTTTTTTTTTGGTTTCGAAGAAAAAGGTTTCCCATCATTACAACCTTTTCGATTTCCGTTATTTTTTCAAACAGGTTATGTTATGATGGTGTTTTTGTGTCAGAACCCCTCATCGAACACCTTTTCCAGATTTTTTGCTCGTGTGTTCATCATGCTTTCAGATCTCTGCTGTGATTTCTAGATCTAGCTCCCGCCGGCCGTCCGCCCATTTAAAATATCTCGTTAATTTAACACCTTTGGTGACTGAAATTTCCAGCCTAGGTATTTAAAGGGCTGTGCACTTAATTCTTCAACAACGTAGTACTGCGCTTTTCATTGACTCACACTTACAAATGCTAGGTACCTAGGTTACCAATATTTTGAAGAAACTACATAGATCCACAGATTTGATGAAATGATTCATAATGTGATATATTTTTTGGTGGTTGCTGAAAATCTGATTTGAATAGCTAGAGCATTGGGTTTTCCAAAACGGGGAATGGTGAATGCTTTAAATTCTCCACTCCCATTCATTTGCTCGTCAAGTATAGTTGCTTTTCATGGAGTAGGGGTTGTTCAAACAAGCTAGAGCTAGCCCGGTGAGGGATATATCCAAGGACTTTAAGGTTGAAAGTTCTTCATATGGGGAAATTCGATGCTGTAAGTGGGGCATTGCAGCATATCAATGACCCTGAACATGATTGGGACGTTTGGATCTGGCATGAGATTGGAGGCCATTCTCAAGATTTCACCACATTTTAGTAAGCCTTTTAAACGATGATGATAATATATGATCAGCCATTAATTACATACTTCGTGTTGGGTACCCAATTTCTAGATGGAAACTTTGAGTGGAACTTCATTCTTGACCTGGAATAGTTGAGACGCAGGATGAGATCCAACAAGGTTTAGGAATTGCTCGAAATACCCTATTAGATTCTCTCTCTTTTTTCTTTTTTAGAAAGAAACATAAATTTACATATGAAATGATGCCCACAGTTTCATTCTATCTATTTCTGAGATAATGATAATCTTGAAGATTACCGTGTTTCAAATTTATATTGATTCTTTGAGAGAGAATTAAGTTTTTGTTAATTTGGGGGTTTGTTGTCTTTTTACTTATAATATTTATAAAACGTAGTTCTTAGATAAAATATCTTCAAATCTAACTTATACAGCAATCTGTCCTATGAGACCTTCTCGGTGGACATTGTGTGAGACGAATTTACTATCAAATTTAAAAATATTGTTTTTTATCTAAAGTATATATTTATGTTTTGAAGTATGGAGCAGGTGAATTTTTCTTAAATTAAATTTTAGATTGTGAACAATTTGGTGTTGCAAATATTTTTTATTATTATTTTTTTATAATTTTAGACAGAAAGGAAATAATATTTTTATCTGAATATCGCCTGTCTACCAATTTTTCGGAAATTCTGTTTCTGATTATGGAACACCATTATAAGTATTTGTAAATATTACGTGCATTAATCATTATTGATATGAAATTAATATTTAGAGTGCGAATAATTTGCATTAGAAGATTAGTATCATTATTTAGAAATGAACTTAGGACAAGATAACAAGTAGATGACATGTTACACACACACACACACACACACATATATATATATATATATATGTGTGTGTGTAAATGTCAACCTCATTTAGAATTGATACTCATCGATATATATTAATAAAAGACATATAGGAGGGGCCAAATTTCAAATAAAAATAAAATAAATATGTATATCAGAGAAGGGTAATTTACTCTCTCTGGATCCATAACTCATGTATTCTAATTTTAAACAGAGTACACGAACAAACCCTAAGAACCCCCGAAAGTCCAACTATCAAACGTACGAAGATGTTGAAGTTCCTTGAAATCAACCTCACATTCGGGCAAAGGAACAACATAACGTCTTTTGTCGTAACAATACGAATAGGTCATATATTTTCTTCTAAAAGCCTGCATTTGGGCCCTCTCTTTGCTTGTCAATTCATTAGGAAATCTGCACCCGTATGGTTTTTGGGTTGGGCTAAATGCGCATCCATTTAACACGAAACCCGAGTACTTCGCTACATAGGGTCCATACCTAAGATCCAATTTGTGCTGTCCGCCACTTGTGGCCCAATCCGACCCGTTCCATATAGTCCCATATAATCCCATCTCTTTGGATGGGAAATCACCCCTCATGGATTCCACTCGTCTTCTCACATGCCTGATCGGAACATCATCCACGTAGTATGTGATCCTTTCATCAGTCCACAGAATCCCGTAACGATGAAAATCGAGCGAAGGGTCGAACCCTAACACGTATCTCTCTTCTCTTCCTCTGCTAGTACTCCCGTTCCCATAGAAATTTGTCTGCACAAGCCATTCTTGACCATGGATGTGACCCAAGAACTCGAAATCTATTTCGTCGTGGCTATAAGGGTACTTGAGATTGTTGCACATGTAGAAGGTGACCACTACTCCCGCGCTGTAGTTCTCCGGTAACTTTATGGACGACTCGAAGTATCCATGCATGTACATTAGCTTCGACTGAAAGCCAGAGCTTGTTGTTTCATCCATGGAGATTTGTACCGATTTGTTGCCTTCATAAGGGCTGATGTTAAGCTCTCCGTATAATGGACTGAACCCTTTGTCGAATTTTACGAGGGACTGAGAACTGATCTGAGTATGATTTAAATGGAACAGTATAATCATGCTGAAAAGGAAGAGAAAACTTAGCGTAATATAAAATCGCATTTTTCTCAATATCCTGATATATTTTTTCATTTTCTCTGAATTAATCATTTCTCTTTAGTTTAGTGAATTTGCGTACTAATTTATACCAAACAGAATGTAGAATGTAGAGCAGCGGACACTATTACGGAAATATTGGCTGTTTACGGGCTTTCTTTAATTTCCTTGTGTGTCGCCATGCTTTTCTGAGAAAGCTTAGAAATAGATTATTAGGATGTAACAATATTAAAGTATAGGATAAAATATATACGAGGAAAGACGGTGTAATTAAATTTATCGGTGATTTCTTTCTTGGGTCCATAACTAAAGACATTTACTTCTTGTGGATTTCATTATTTGCCTTTTGGACTGACCGGGTGGAAGCATTTAAAGCACGGTTTAAATAGGATTTGAACCAATCAACCTACACGAGTGAAACATTCATGACATAATGAATGAAACTTTCCGTCATTCGATGGTGGGGATTAATAGAGACTTTTATAAGATCTTCAGTTTAGAAATTAATTAGTAAAAAACTTTAGATTAAATATTTTAAAATTTCTTCCTCGCCAAAAACTTTAGATTAAAATATCTTAATTTCTTCCTTGCCAAGATATACAGTTGAATCATATTAATAATCAACTATATAGGCTCTATTTCATTAAATATATATAATAATCCATCTTTAAAAAAATTAATGATCTATAATCATCGAACACAAAATGATTCTCTAAAATTATAAGAATTACTAGGGAAGTTTAACTATGTATAAATAAATTCTATTGTTTATATTTGAGTTATTTTTTTCTATGGTGAAACTAAATCTAAACTAATTTAAATCTTGTACCATTCAAAATGTTATAATTCGATTGTACTCATTGCATCATTATAAAGCACCACTTGCTTATTTTCTTAAATTATGTTTAATAAATTTATTAAAATTCAATGAATTTGATACAGACATTAGTAAAACACAATGTATGATAACAAGATATTATCACCATTCCGGTACAGCAAGTAAAAGAAGAATACGCGAGTATGACAAAATTCGACCCTAGTTTCCTTTTTTTGTTTCGGACATCAAATTCTACACTAGATGAACACATATTCTCAGTTACAAATGTACTCCAATTTTCAGACAGGATAAAATTTAATTTGTACATCCAATTCTCCCTCTCTCCCCCTACATGAAACAGGCTCCTCCAAATGCTTAAATTGTTTAATGATTCCTATAACTGATCATCAAACACCAATAACAATTCCAAAAGGAAAAAAGAAAAGAACTCTAGCGCTGTCTAGTGTTTGAGCTCCGAAGAGTCAAACCGTGCAAAAATTTGGTATATCCAAATAAACTCAGTTTCCCATCGCTCCTAATCCAATCTCTGAGCATAGAATGTGCAGTTTGCCCGACATTTAGCTCCTGCAAGCATATTATCATATATCATATATCGTCCATCATCAAATCAACAACTTACTTATGTGTAACACTACTTAACGTTTCACAAATCAAATAGTAAGTCGTAGGATGATGAGTAGCTAATATTTTACCCGAGCCAATTCCTCCAACGATATGACTCGGTTGCCCTCTTGTTCAAAATGCTCAAATGCTGTGGATGCGAGTTGTTCCCAATTTTCAAGTGCTTCCAACTGATATGTGCTGATTGCCGCTGCACAAAACTCATCAAAGTCCATTTTTCTGTAGGACAACGGGGACATCTGCAATATTAAAACACCTACATTTAGATTACAGAAGGAAACTAGGTAAAGATAATTTGTTTAGAAACAGAAAAAAACTATCTGATAGAGAAAGGTATAAACTTTGAGGGCTGACCATATGTAGAATATCTGGGACCCTAGACACCTGCATAGCATCAGTGGCATTGCATGCAAGCCCCTAAAAATTAAACTGACACTATCATCAACATTTGTACATTATAGAATCCTTCAATCAATTCACAAGGAGTGGTGGGTAAGAACAATAGAAGAAATTAAGACCGACCTTTCTGAAGTTGTCAAGAGAGACACGCCCATCATCACCAGGCTCAAGAAGCATGAATTGTGCTCTAAGATACAATAACTCATCCTCGGTCAAGGCTTTCGAAAGAGCCTACCATCGTCCCATTGAATCAATTAAAGATTATCCATAGGTTTAAGGTAAATCGAGCGTGATTCAATTTAGAGTTGAAAACTGAAACTCTTTGTGACTGGGATTATTGGAGAAAATGTAGTAATCTATATCGTTTCTCAGAATTTTGAATCATTTATCCACAAGCATGTCACACAATGTCCATGTGGAAAATATAGCAATGTGAAACAATAATGGGTTGCTGGTAATTGTTTACTACAGACACTGATACAAATTATCGAAAAATTGATGAGGGGATAATTCACTAATTGAAATCTTATGAAAATATACCTTCAGTGCTGCACGTTTGAACGGTGTAGCATGTACATATGACTTTACCAACTTATAGATTAGTATGTCCAATGGTATAGGATGGCACTCACTCCGCAACCATGGATGAGCTGCATTTGCAAAAATTCACTAAGTACATGCATCGACAAGGGAAGCAAATGCATCTCTGCTAAGCATGCCCCGAATGGACTGGGCATTGCATTAACAAACAAAACGTTAACTGATCTCACATTGTTGTACAAAGGCAAAATTTTAACCTGATGATTGAACAAAAGATAAGTTATTTCAGTAATGATTCTGAAAATTGTTACGAAATAGGAATTTCCAACCACCAGCATCAACAAATAAAAATAAAGAAATACAAATGAAAATTTCACGTGAAAAGAATTTTGAAACAATGTAAATAAAAACCTAACAGAGAAAAGCAGTTCAATGGTAGTTTAAGTTTGCAGTAGATCCGTTTCATATTCAGGTCCATCTCCTCTGATCATGTCGGGTGGATTGTGAACTGGGTTCATTTAATTCATATGACAAGATGAACAAGGATTCACAAGGAAACCTGGAGTAATATCTTTAAAGCCGAAGGAAGGTGAATAAGCAAATTTCTAGTCATATATGGTGATGACACACACATAGTTAGGTGACTTTCAAGAAACACACATAACTGAGTCATGTAGTAGAAACTAACTCAAAGCTTGAGCAGCAGTCATTCTTTTCCGATAGTCCTTGTTCAAGAGTCGTTTTACAAAGTCCTTGGCATGAGGTGAGATAGATGGCCATGGCATGTCCTCAAAATTTGGGTCAGCTCTCAAAACTGAACGAAATATTCCAGACTCGGTACGTGCCCAAAAAGGTCTGCTCCCACATAGTAAAATGTAGGTAATGACACCAATGCTCCAAATATCAGCTTCCACGCTGTAAGATCTATGGAGAACTTCTGGTGCCACATAATAGGCACTTCCAACAATATCATTTAGCCTTTCATCTGCAGATACCAAGACAAAAGGGGAGAGAAGCTATAACTTTTTAGCAACTGCAAAGAATACTAAGTAGGAACAAAGGCCAACAAATTAATGCACCAGTAAAAGATTCTAAACCATGATAATAACAAGTTTCGGGCATATTTGTTTAATATAAATCGGAACAACATTAGCAGCAGTTTTTTAGTGACATGAACTCCACGTCTGGAGATTTAAATAAGTGTGTCAAACATGTAGGTGGAAAAATAAATAATAAATCAAGCGAGCATGAATATTCTAAAGAACAGCTAAAAGATTTCTAGTGGCATGTAGCCACGTGCGCTGGGAAACTTCCAAGTGCCCACTGCTTGAAATGCAAATAGACAGTTGTTTATGAAATAAAGATAAACCAAATAACTAAAGTATAATTTGAGGTAGTGACGAACAGCAAAACTCTATTAACAAAGTGTGGCTACAGGAGAAAAATAGATGAATGAGAAACGAGTAAATTGTGATATGCTTGGCTTGAACTTGTGTTACAACCCTTCAAGCACACCCAAGTCTCAGTAGTGGTATCCATGAGACTTGATACTTCTTGCATGTTCCCCTTGCAGCTCAATGGAAGCTGAGTGATGAGTTACATAGAAAAATCATATGCGCTAGATCACCCACAGCATACTCGTTGGACAAAAAAGTTATAGAACTAGTTGGCTTAACTGTTACCTGGCCTGATGAAATCCGAAAGACCAAAATCAATAAGCTTCATATCTGCATCTTCACTTCTAGAGGTGAAAAGAAAATTCTGTGACGCAAGTGATTGCAAATTAAGAAGCAGCATTAAGACTTGATAGTTTAATCACTGTTAAAGAGGTGACACAAAATCTTGCAAAACTACCTCGGGTTTTAAGTCACGGTGAACGACACCTTGAAGGTGACAAAATGATACGATGCTAAGAATTTGAACAACAATTAACTTTGCTTCCTCCTCTGAATACCTACCACCTCTGAAATGAACAGCGAATGAGTTATTTCCAACCACAGAAATGACAGAGTGATGCACGTAAATTTTGAGTATGAGTCTATTACTAAGTATGGCCTACACGGATTGACTAACATTGACCTGTATATTTTAAATCCAGACAAGAGAGTTCGAATTTTACATGGAAGGATTATATGTTATAAGATATATGTTGAATCACTTACTTTGACAATATTCTGTCTAGAAGTTCTCCACCTTCACACAACCTGGAAGATGAGGGACAAAAATTAAAATGCACTAACAATTGACGAAAGAGAGTAGAAAGAAGCATAAGGATCATTCGCCAGCATGTCTCAATCATTTTAAACAAATTTCCATCAAATTACGCTACGACAGGTCAAGGAACTCACCATCTTCTCCACTCTCGACCATAAATTTATAACTGATTAAAAATGCCATGAAGAGTTCTATATTTCACTTAAAAGGAAAATCTGGTAAATTATATTCAGTTATGCAGGAATTTATTCACTAGCAATCCAAGAACTTAGAGTGACAGATCACCTCCGGAATGGAGCTAAAACGAAAAGTGAAAACACACTAACATGACCAATGATATGGACGTACGTTGAATTTTTATCACACAAAAATCCTTAACTTGGAAAAGTACAATCCATTAGACAGATAATAAATGAAGGCGTGAATTTTTGCACAGAAGGTGACTTCATAAATTTCTTCTGCATATTTGACTTCATCATAGTTATGCATCAACTGTCAAAAGAAGTTTCGCAGTAACTATATGCACACATTTAACAATTCTTTAGAGCAGGTGCAGAACTTTCAAATCCTAGAGCTAGGAAATTATCATGGTCGATTGGAAAAAGAACAGGAACACATTAGCACATTAAAAAAGGGCATTAAAGAAGCTTAAATCCTTCAAAAGAGAGATTACGATAGATTGTACAGACAATTCCTTGGTAGGACTGAACGGCTGAACAAATACTAGCAATATAACTAAATGAGAGACATGTCGACACCTCTTTGATTTCTTGATGTGTATTCCATACCAATTTCCTCAGGTGCCCATCACTAACAGACTAACTACACTTAGCGCATAGATATGTTTTTTGGTCCATTGCTTTAAATACTCATTTCTTCCAAGTATTGTTATAATATACAAAATTTCTATTGTTCAAAATTAGTTATGTTTCATGCACCCGAACTGTGTGTGCACTGATGGCTGGTCAGGATTAAAAGTGCAAAAAAGTCTTGGAGAGAAGCATAAAGCATAAGGAATTACATACTCCATTATTATGTACACATTATTGGCATCTTCACATGCATCATAAAATCTAACTAGATGCTTGTGGCCTGAAAGAGCTTTTAAGATTTTCACTTCTCTGCGAACATCTTCAATGGATATTGCAGTTGTCATCTGCCAAATAAGTTTGTTAAGCAATAAATCCAGTTCCATAAATAAAAAAATATATGTTAGAATTACAGGGGGAAGGAAAGGTATAACGAAAGCAAGATACCAATTTATACCAATACGAACAGTCAACTGGCAAAAATAAAAGACCTCTGATGTCGTAGAATTATTGCATTTCATTTTATAGGAAAGATGTATGATGCTTTAGAATTTTGTCAATTTATAAACTTGGACTGTGTATATGTTTACTCACAAAGACTACAATCATTTGGGAAAGAAAAAGATCCTATGCAACAAACCCATTCATCCAAGTGATATGATTACACAGTCCACGAGATTGACTCCTCGACATTAGTTGATTCACGTTCAACAATAGGCAGTTTTTTAAGCACTCCTTTCATCTGAATAAAAGGGTATCTTTTGAGTGAAATCCCTGATTGGCACGCACTTTTTCGTAAGCATAGAATCTAAAAAGCACATGCTTTCATTTACACATTGTAGATCTCCAGTCATAAACTGTACTCCCTCAAAGGAAATTTTTATGTGGATTTTTCAAAAATAAATCCTGCTGTTCCAAATTAAAATGTAAAAAAATTCAAATAAAGCTGGAAATGAATCTGCCCAATAGAAAAATGGTACTAATCCAACAGTTGACCAGATGCCACCTCTGACATAGAAGTATCAAACATGTTGAATAAGATTAAAATAGTTAATGTTGAAATCCCATCGTTCATAATTCCTCCATTCCATCTCAAACAGAAAAACAAGTTATGGATAATAATTAGGAATGCCATGTAGATCAAACTAGTCTCTCTTTCTCGCTAGATGTCCCTATCTCGCCTAAACCAGAAGAGCTGTCATTCCCTCGCATTCACAGATTCAGTCATACAATATGTTGGACAACCTCATCAGACAATCAGGCAGTACAAAGGTTCAATACACACCGGCCCCAACATAATATCCTTTTGTCCTTCATAACTTCTAATTGACAAACCTAAGTTTATGGTCGTTTAAACAAGTGCATATGAATGGCGGTGTCTATCTTCTCAGAGACATTCAAACCATCAATAAAACTCGAGCAGTTATTTTACATAATCGATTTTCTAAAGTAATGTCATGCCATGTTAAGAACTCCAATATTAGACGAAGCCACCAATTTCATACCACATTTGAGATCTTGTTTCTTTCTAGGAATCAAACTATTCGCCCTCACAACAATTATGGTTGAGTTTACCAAGCAGATAAAAACATTAGCATAAGTAACTGTTATATAAATGATCTTGATTTGAATTTTCCACAAGGGTAACGAAGATACGATCGATTAGCAACAAACAAACCTTAGCCTTGGAGATGACTTTGACGGCAAGAGGTATGTCCTTGAGCTCCCCCTTTCGCGCTATAGCACAACAAGTATGTCCAAAATGGCCTCTTCCCACCTCCTTCCCTAGCTCAAACTTGGCTCCAAAATTCTTATTATAGCCAAAATTCTTATCCAGGGCGCTGTGAATCGGTTCCCCCCCTTCCGCCACGGTAGTGGCAGCATCCTCGGGAATGGTGCCCTCCCTGGGCTGCTTCTTCCCATGCCCCAACTTCCTCAGAGAAGCCCGGATATGCTTCGCCGGGGACGGCGGAGGAAAGGGGCGCTTGAAAAATCTCCTAGGAGTGGACCTTGACGGAGAAGGCGAGACACCCGCCGGAGTGGCGCTACCGACACCAAAGGGATACGGGCTGGGCCAGGGGCTGGTGGTGGCGGAGGATCTCGACGGGGTGTTCTTCACGGAGGGGGTGCCGTTTTGAAGGGCCGTCTCTGAGTGGCGATCCCCGGCGTCGGTGATGGTAATAGTAGTTGTGCAGCCATGGTCGTCGCTGGTGGGGATCGTCTTGCCATAGCACTGCCCCATCAGCAGCAGCAGAGTGCATCAACTCGACACGCCTTTTTCCGTCTCTGTTAAAAAAATATATATTTATATATAATACACAGAGGCAAATCTGGTAATTGGATGGGACAGAAAAGTCAAAGCAATCAACGGTTCGGATCTTTACTTTTGGCAACAAATACAAAACTACGGCAAAAAACGATAAAATAAAAGAATGATCTCAGTCAGTCCCTTTTGTTTGCTTTCTCTTATTACACACTCAGAGACAAGAAATCACAGTTAGCTTCGCCCTGAAGTTGAATGGTGTTTTATCCAATACAATAACCATTGACAATAACTAGATTTGACAACAAGTTTCAGCACTCAATTGGTGGAATCCAAACATTTTGGTCCATCTAAAATAACTAGTTGCTGAGGCATGCGATTATACGTACTTGTGGTAAAAGTAGCTACTATATAATCACGATCTATATCAAAGGCAGATGATTACTGTTATTCAGGACAATTCAACGACGGGTTTTCGTATGAGAAAAGATAGCATAAGATTGACTTTTTAAAAAATCTAAAGAAAATACCACTTGGGGACTGATTGTCGTTCTCAGTTTCAGCATTTGCTTAATTATTAAAGTCTAAATGGGAATTTTCACTCAAAAAATTTTCACTCAAAAAGAAAATCTAAAATGGGAAGGATTATCGGGCCTCTCAACATATACCTTGATATTCAGACTCCAGCATTAAAGACAGACACATGTCGAAAGTACTTGAGATCTATGGCCTGATAAGATCGAGAAAGAGTCATCCCTAAGGAAGGAGGCCCAACAATAACTTCGATGCCATGTCCAGGCCCATTCGACTTCTGGCTCCGTGTTCATTGGTCCTTTACTTTTTTAATTTCTTTTAGTTAATCTATTATTTACTTACAATATAGCTAAATTTAGATAATTTCCTGATATTCACAAAAAATATCGAAAATTTATTCTGTTGCAAAATTAATTATTTTTCTTTTCGATGAAGTCACAAATTATTAAACAATCGATTGCAAAGTAGAACATCTTTTTCATCTTCGGATGAATTAACATTAAAGAATTGCATCCCACTTCTTATACAATACGTACAACAATAAAATTGGTAGTCGATTCTATCTTATTGTTATCTGGGTTCCCTGACGGAGATCATTCAAACCAGATAGCCTCCAGGGATACAAGCGAGTTGGTAAGACTTGGGGTGATGTGAGATTAACTTCTCTAACTTCACGGGTTCGATTCTCGTATGGAACATATTCTTCACTGAAATATTATGGGATATGCTATGTAAGTTAGTCCGTTATATAAATCATTTCCCCTGGGCTCTTGCCTACTCGTGCATATCTCTCGATTTAAAACCTATACGGGTCACTCTGACCTATATAGAGGCTTAGCCCATTCAAACAAGATATATCTGTTGCATGACCAGATCAGAAAACCACATTATTAATTAATTAGCAGTGACGAAACGTTGATATTTTAAAAAATATATTATTTTATCGAGTTAATACCACAGAAATCACACGCACTATAGCATGCCTAATGTGTTGAGAACTTTTGTATTTAAAACAAATTCTCTATCTAAGATTATCTATTTCGTTTTTTTTTTAAAAAAAAACTCGCATCTATATATTTGCACGGTTGGATTATATCTATTATCACTGGACCAACTGTAACGATCTAGACAGCTGTGATCTCCAACTTTAAATGCGTGTGTTCATTTCTTAAGTAGCTCTCACTATGAGTGTATAATATTTATTTCATAACATGGTCATCTATAATTTTTGGTACCACAATTAATACATTTCACCCAAAGAATTCGGTAGAAGGCATCTCAATAGTTTCCAACTTTCCATTACAAGTGTGCTTATAGTGAGATACTAAACTATTCCTCTAATCCAAATGTTCTTTTTTATAATCCTACCTATTTGGTCTACACAAGATCATGATCTTAGATGCAAGAGATCGATATCAAATGTTTATTATATATTATATATACACTCTTAAACATACCAAACTGTGGAATAAAGTCACCTGTAATTTAGATTCGAAGGCCAACTAATTATAAGTCAATAATATTGATAGCCGGGCGGGCGCATGCAATAAATGACGGAAATTATTGAATTTATTTCTGCAGCTGTAAACTACTGGGATTCAGAATATATATGGGCAGCCATAAGATTCTCAATCAACCTTGCTGCTATGTGTAAATTAGATATAGATGGCATATATAGATACACGCAGTTTGGGGTGGCAGAAGGTGAGTGGGACTGATGGAGAAGGAAAAGAACATGCCATGTGAGTGCATGTGACTGTATATATATCTGTGTATTTGAATTTTGGTAACTATATTTTGGGACGATAACATCCAATTTACGAACAGAAGAGAACAAAAGGGAAAATTTAAACAAAATAGTTATAAGCTAACTAACTTTAAAACCTAAATAAGATTCCGTTGCCAGATCATGTTTCTTTGTTGGTACTTGGCTAAGAGAATCGAGTGACCATGTCGTGACATGACTTCGAAACACAGCCAAAATTTACATGGAAAATATTAATATATGATTATTCAGAAAAGTGATATCTTATATACTATAAAATTTGTAGTACTACTCTTACTGAAAATTACATATTACAGAAAATATATCTCAGAAAGTGAACTTGCCATGAAAAAAAAAATTAAGTCCACTCTTTATACTTTATGAAATGCTTTCAAAATTATATAAGGGTCCATGTAGTTGGTGTGATGGATTTGATAGGATAAAAAAATGGCGTGATTATGCAATATTTTGGAGTTTTATATGGTATAGTATGTGATAAGTGGCCAGAAGTCTATAATCTATCAAGTGCAGTAATACGAAATTAATTGGGTAGTTTAATTAATTTGATGGTGGCCCATGCATAGACTCAAAAGTAGCCGGACCAAATCATTTTTAATAAAGCAGAAGTCAATTCGCACCTTTCTTCCGGTATCCGTCGATGAAGATTTTCAACTGCTCAAACCAACTGAGTCAAAAAATATGATGGGAGAAAATCAAATTTAAAATGAAGAAGCTGCTTCCTTTTAGGTTTATATTTGATACCAGGGTAAAAAAACCTACTCGGGACCCGAGGAAAGAGCTGGTCGGGAACATGTCATCTCTACTCTGGTCGGGAACCTGTCATCTCTGGCCTACTCGGGAACCTGTCATCTCTGGCCTACTCAGGAACCTGTGATCCCTACTCTGGTCGGGAACCTGTCATCTCTAGATGAAAATTCCAGATTTTTTTTAATCAAGATTCCCTTTTATTTCATGGCGAAATGAAAATTCTACATATATTATGAAATATAATACCCTTCGATGTATACATGCCACTTCATGTATTGATGTTTGTCACTCTTTGGCTCGGACAATAAGCGGGGTTTTCTCCTCTCCTTCTTGTCACTTTCGACGAAAAAATACAAACAATACAAAAAATCTCATTTCTGAAACAATCGAGGTCTCTAGATCAATCGCTAAGGACATAATTGGTATTCGAGTTTATGAATGAAATTAACTTTTAAAATAGAATTAAAAAGGAGTGAAATTATATATTTATTGATTTCAATAATTAGTTACTCGTTAGACAGTAGTGGAATGAATGTATTTTAATAATTATATAATAGTTATCACAGTAATTTTATTATCAAAATTAAAAATATTTTTTTATAGTAAAATTACTGTTTATAGTAATTCTATTTTATTAATTCTATGAGTACTTTAATTATATATTTTTATATTACTATTACATTATTATTACTATTTATATTATTATAATATACTATCATCATTATTCATCCATAATATAATTTTGGCAATTGGTTATTTATTCATACGCATTAGTGATATTACTATTATCAGAATTGTCATTGTAGATATTTTAACTTTTATTAATAATATTATTGAAGTTGCGGCCGTTAAGCATAGGTAATAATATTTATTATATTTGTCATATGTATTATCGGAAAACATGATTTCTAGTTTGTCGAACATAGATTCAAATACATTTAATTAGCATAAGTTTTTTTAGTTATTGTAAAATGGTTCTGTAAGTCGACAGTTCTTGTAGTAATGGAAAGATTATAACTTTTTGAAGATTAAATTAAAGACAACAATGAAATTGGGGATATGAGTTTGTCTTATGAATACAACCTGTCGCCGATACGGTGACTAATTATGGGATTTGATGTTGGCTTTTAACAATCTGATAATTTAAATATGTATCCTCTGGATTTGAAATACATGAAATCAAAACTTTATCGATTAAATTATTATCATGCAACCAGACAAAAATAAAATAAAAATAAAATAAATGTGAGCAAAAGAAGTCGAAAGAGCAGAGAGGGAATCACTTGAATTCACCCGTTGATTCATTAATTATATTCACTCACTCATCTGCTCTCTAGTGCCTGCTGCCCTCCCATATCTTCTTCTCCTTGTATTCTCTCTTGCTTACTCAACCACATCTATTACTTCACCAAATTCTATATAACAGAAGTGTTTATTAAATGTGGTCTAAATACAGAAAAGAAATTAAGTATGCGTTTTAGTAATAAATGAAATGATGATGATGTAGCCCATCGCTCTCACCTTCAAGACCATATCCCTTGAGATTCAAGGACGACCACTCTCTCATTCTATCTTTCATTCATTTCCCAAAAATCTATTTATCGTCTACCAGCCAAGTTAAATTAATGAATGCTGCAATATTTGTTTTTTACCTCTCATTTACTTGTTAATTCCGCCGCCACGCGTTTGTGCTGATTATCAGTGAGATTTTACTTTGTGTTGATTATGACGCGGCTTTTCAGATCCAAGTCTTGCACGCCATCCATGCTAACGCCGGCCCACCAGGAAGAAGATGAGGAAGCCGAGGAAGAGGAGGAGGAGGAGGGATATTTCGGGGATTTCAACAGCGATGATGAAGTCGACTATGACTCGGAGAATCCGGCAACTACACCATTTATCAGCCCTTCAGAGAATTCTTGCAGCCTCAATCAGCAGCCGCAGTTTTCGGTTCTCGCGGTGGTTGCTGCGGCGCTCCGTAGGTCACTGGTCACCTGCACCGTTGAGGAAGACGATGTCGACTCGGACGTTGACATTGGATGGCCAACAGATGTACGCCACGTGTCTCATGTCACGTTCGATCGCTTCAACGGGTTTCTTGGAATTCCGGTCGAGCTCCAGCCGGAAGTCCCCCGTAAACCCCCCAGCGCCAGGTCTCACTCTTCGATATATCATATATATATGAGGAATTTCCTCACTAGCACAGTAAAAAGCTAGTGTTTGAAATTTCTATAATTTCGTCATTTTTTTAGATAGGAAAAATAAGTAAATAATTTCTGCCGTAAAAATTTCCACAATTTGATTTGTAGTTTTTTCTGAAGAAATTTTGTACCGTATAACTTTCTCAACCTAATGAATTCATCGAAAATTAAGTTTTACAAGAACGAGTAACCTTTTTATTATGTATTATTAAATGAATAAAAGGAGGGACACTTTTTTGATCCCCTATTTTTTCTCACTGTTGAGGATTGATTTGAAGCTATTTATTCTTATGTTAATATTTGAAAATCTTAATTTTATAAAATAATAATACTAAATATGAAATGTCATTTGACTGGTAGGGGTGAAAATGATGGGAGGGAATATTTTATAAATACAAAGATGACTCGTTTCTTTTAAAAAAAAAAACAAAGACGATGACATAATTATTTTTAAATAATGTGCATATACATATAGAAACAGATACACAGACACTAATTAGGACTTGGTGTTGATTTTGATATATAACCCTATTCTGATTTGTATATCTATCCAACAATGATAGCAGTGCAAGTGTCTTTGGGGTCTCTCCGCAGTCAATGCAGTGTTCCTATGATCATAGAGGAAACAGTGTGCCCGTGATACTTCTTCGGATGCAGAATCGTTTGTATTCAGAAGGCGGCCTCCAAGTATGTATATATATATGTATATATGTATATACTCTTATTTGATCTATCTGGAATTCAAGAAATGATGTGTTGTGCATCTAACTTACTAAAGGCAGAAGGGATTTTCCGAATAAACGCTGAGAATAGCCAAGAAGAAATTGTTAGGATGCAACTTAATAGAGGTGTTGTGCCACATGGAATTGATGTCCACTGCCTATCTGGCTTGATAAAGGTGCGGTTGTTTGCGACCTGATCTGGCTTCATTTCTATTTAGAATGAATGAGGCAGCCTATGTCTGCATCAGATTGCTGCGGTGGATTTATCAGATGAACACAAATTACAATCTTATATATATGTTCATGACCAATGAAATGGTTATCTTGAAACAGGCATGGTTTAGAGAACTTCCCTCGGGAGTGCTCGACTCTTTGACGCCCGAACAGGTGATGCATTGCAACACCGAGGAAGATTGCGCCCAACTTGTGAAGCAGCTTCCTCCCACGGAGTCGGCATTACTCGACTGGGCGATAAATCTGATGGCGGACGTGGCGCAGCACGAGCATCAGAACAAGATGAACTCGAGGAACATAGCAATGGTGTTTGCTCCCAATATGACCCAAATGGCTGATCCACTCACTGCATTGATCCACGCCGTGCAAGTCATGAACTTCCTTAAGACACTGATCGTGAAAACCCTCCACGAAAGAGAGAATCAATCTCGGCCGGCTGCGTGGGATGCGGTAAAGGAGCAATCTTCCGATGATTATACCCTTAAGCAAACTCCCGATAACAATAACTCCTCCAGGAGTCGAACTAAAAGGCGTACATTGGCCGGTAGTTTTACAGACGAATACGACATGGAAGCAGAGGGCATACTGAATCGTCTAAGCCTACGCAGAGGTATGCGAAAGCTGCGTAGGCATCCCGTGTTTCAGTTGAGCAAGACATCTAAGAAGAATGGTGGATTGGAACTGTAAATACTACACTAGTTGGTAATATTAGGTCGAGTGTCCTCTTATATTCTGTGAAAGTAGTGAAGATATTAATGCATTAGCATTGATTTTGTTATTTGAATTGTTAATTATCCATTATCTTGTCAGATTCAAGCATGTGTTTGGAATTGTAAGTACAATTTTATTTTTCAATGCTAACATTTAGATGCGGAGCTGTATGGTTTAGCCATTTGAAATATTACCAAATTGAATTTGTGCCCACTCCATTTTTTTTTATCAATAGTACATTACTGCTCAAACGTCGATCCTTCAAACCATAATATGAATCAGTAGTCGCCTAGTCCTAGCAAGTGTAAGAGGACGCATTATTTTCTGTTTCCTCACTCTGCTTGCACAAATTGAATAGTAATCCAGCCATTTCCCATCCGGAGGAGAGTTATATAAAAAATCAGTGCGCAAAGAGGAGTGGAAGAACTAAGTATCTACCTTTGGTTGTTTCTTCCGTAATGGTAAAGTCCGCCATTAGAAACATCACTTCCCATCCGACTTGCATGTGTTAAGCCAGAGATCCAGTCATTTCAGGAATAACATCCAGGCCTTGCATAGCCATAGGGTTCTCCTCCTCTTCGAGGCACATTACTATGTTGATGGATATAAGGATTTATCACCGACATAGCACAATACACCATAACAGAAGGGAGAGATGGAGGATTCCCTCACAACGAGAGGTGGGAAAGTCATCGACCAATAACCAATTTGCTGGACTGGGTCTTGGATTGATCACTGGTTGGACAATCAGAACGAGGTAGGGGTGTCAATTCGGGTGGGTCGGATGGTTTCGGGTCGGGTTGGGATAAAAAGTAAAAAAAAAAATTCCCAACCCGAACCCGACCCGAACCCGAATTAACCTGAAATGCCTCAACCCGAACCCGAACCCGTACAACCCGTTTAACCCGATAACCCAAAAACATTTAAATAAATAATATATTTTTATACAAATATGAACAAAAAAATAAGGTCAACCCGATATAACCCGATAACCCGAACCCGTACAACCCGATATAACCCGATAACCCGAAAACTTATTATTTGGGCCTACTTAATCACATTGATTTAACTTCACTTTACTCTATAAGGCTGTTACAAAATATTCAACAACACAAAAGATCCCATTCATTTCCAAAGGGTCTTTCTTTCCCTGATTCTTTCCATTCATTGTAAGCTGGGCAGAGACCAAGATCATATTTACAGATTTAAAAGAATTGTTACATATGAGTTAGGTGTTGAAAGCGTTTGAAAATATTAGAATCGAATTACTTCATAACTATTCTGCCCAAAAAGGACGCCCCAAGTATATGGCCTGTCTGTTGGGCCAGTAGCCTGATCTTTAAATAGCGGCAGATTGTTACTTCTTATTAGTTGATTCCAAGCTAGGAAAATGAAGTATTTAACTACTGGGACATGACTTTCGTTGATCAGTCGTGAATTTGCGGTGGTACTGCAGAACAGATTCCCAGAGCTGGATTCGTGATGCATGATTCCTAATTAATCTGAGCTTCTAACTTCTATATTTGATATTATTTTATAAAAGAGAAACATGTTTGGCTCGATAATTGCATGTGTTTTTGGATATTAATAATTGAGTTGACTTTATTGTGTTCAGACAGTACAGAAAGACGAGAAATATTTGAAGATGTCTCCGTTTATATAGGTACGCCTCATTTGATGTATTTAGAGCGAATTATTCAATGTGATGAGCCACGGTGGGAAAATTTGTAGAGGGCAAAGTGGAAGTTTGAAATTTTCACATTACTCGGTGGCCGGTGCATGTTTTACAACGGCCTTGATAATTTTTTACGCAGACTGATGAAAAATATGGTCGAGTGTAATAACTAACAACGATACGAAGCATAAAATCTAATGTTTGCAGTGAATCATGAGGGTTTCTTATAATTAATTTATATATCACGATGATAGACGTTTTTTAGTTTTTTTTCCTAACTAGGAGGACAATATATTTGTCTCATTTGAATGACATTAAATTTTTAGCCCTGTTAAATTTCTAAGAAATTGCGGGGTTAATGAGGGTCCTTTCCTTCAAAGAAAAAAAATCTACTTTCCCATCACATTACTTCTTATTAGTTGATTCCAAGCTAGGAAAATGAAGTATTTAACTACTGGGACATGACTTTCGTTGATCAGTCGTGAATTTGCGGTGGTACTGCAGAACAGATTCCCAGAGCTGGATTCGTGATGCATGATTCCTAATTAATCTGATCTTCTAGCTTCTATATTTGATTATTGATGCCAAAAGATGAAAAAGCTTACGCGGGAACCTTACTCGGGAACATATGCCCCTATCAATAGATGAAAGAGCTTACACGGGAACCTTACTCGGGAAAATATGTTCGGGAAAAACTTATTCGTAAAAGCCTACTCGGGAACATCTGTCCGAGGATTCCAAAAGTGAAAAGCTGTCTAGCACATGCTTGTTAATGATTAAATCGGGTAGCGTGTTGTCAGGCTTCTATTCAGTTCTGATTGGCCTAGTAACTTGTGCAAACTAAGACTGACAGACACATACCTAATCATGAGTGGCCAGGTGGCGTATACGCAATCGAGATACCTTTTTTCGTCTATAAATACTTGAGTCTCTCGCAAACAAGAGATATAAGAATCTTAACTTACCATCAAAGAAAAAGCATTACAAGATACCCCGACTAGAATTTGCTAAGTCGTGTATTATTCTCCTCGGGTGGTGAGGATTAACTCTTTGGTCGGGGACCGAGGACGAAATTTGAGTAGCATCAATTATGTTTATAAAAGAGAAACATGTTTGGCTCGATAATTGCATGTGTTTTTTGATATTAATAATTGAGTTGACTTTATTGTGTTCAGACAGTACAGAAAGACGAGAAATATTTGAAGATGTCTCCGTTTATATATGTAGAGGGCAAAGTGGAAGTTTGAAATTTTCACATTACTCGGTGGCCGGTGCATGTTTTACAACGGCCTTGATAATTTTTTACGCAGACTGATGAAAAATATGGTCGAGTGTAATAACTAACAACGATACGAAGCATAAAATCTAATGGTTGCAGTGAATTATGAGGGTTTCTTATAATTAATTTATATATCACGATAATAGACTTCTTTATATTTTCCCTAACTAGGAGGACAATATATTTGTCTCATTTGAATATAGTTGAATATGACATACATGCATATACCAACATAAAATCAATGTCCTTTGCAAATATACGCAATTACGACATCACCAAGTTTGTACAAGAAATTCTTTTCAAGATAATGTTTGTATCGAAATTTTCTGCATCACTGCCAAAACATAACTCACTCCCCCACAATTCATGATAAGTCATTTACAAATCAACATCTTCCAATTTGAGTGATGGTAAAAAGACCGATACAACTCATACAAAACGTAAAGAAAACGTGGGCTTTTTCAATTTTATTGATTTAATTTTTAATTTCTGTAATTTGAAGCCCGCAGATTGATTAATAATTGGATATTACATCAGTTTCATCTGTCAAAACCCCCGATTAACTAATAACTAGCTAGAAAATGAAGTTATCATGAACAATTTCGCCGATTAACTAATAACTAGCGTTGAAAATCGATATTGCTATGTGAATTGGTGAAAATAAGTAAATAATGATGTATTTGGAACCATAAAAAAGCCAATAATGTACTTGTTCTATTTTTAAATTATTCTTATAGGGCGATATATATTAAATTTGAGTTTTCTATTGTGGTCCATTAATTTTTTAAAATTGTACTCTTGTCGATGAAAGAACGATTATAATTTTTGTCTTCTACTTTGATGATTACCTTTTTTCGAAAACAGAAAGAAAAATCGAAAAATAAAACAGTAATTCCCAGAACGAATCAAAAAAAAGTAGAGGTTGTTATACGTCAACTTTTTAAAATCGATAAATTTTATTTGTCTAACAAAAAAAAAAAAACTACAGTTGGAAGCATTTTTATCCTAAGAAGCGGGAAAAAAGGCATAAATGCCTAATGAACTAAATGTATTTCAAATAATATGAAATAATGTTGTTTGAGTTGTAACAAATAATTGAGACGTGAGAAAGAATAATTAATTGTATTTAGGATCTTAACAATAAAAGGCCATATTACATAGTACTTAGTAGAGCAGGTTTTGTTTATATAATATACACTTTTTGGATGGGTTAGAATTAGTAACCATCTAAATCTTTATAATCTATGCGCGCTCTTTCAATTTTAGTCTTCTAAAATCAAGTTCAGTTATTCTAATTAACCAGAATACCCTATATTACAAAAATTAATTGGACAGGAAAAAAACTTGAAATATTAATACAAAGTTACTCACTTCAAAATAATTATAGAAAGATTATAGCCGGCTCTGTGTTCAACGAATGTGGCTGTGCACCAATTATAGATTAGGTGAATTAAACACCTTACACGTGCTACATATTTTTAAACACTGGGATACTATTGGATATATTATTGATGTACGAGATGTGATGTGGGAGCTGGCTGCATTTTCCTCATTGACACACACGTACATGCATGCTCCTTTGATTTAAATGGATACTTAAAGTTGAATCGATTATGATTTTCAAACAACGTAATGAGTATTCCCATGATTCAGGGTTTAATATACATGAAATATTCAATGTTTTTTGTTGGATGATCCAATAGATAAATAATGCCATCATGATATTCATGCATGCCCGATGAATACTTAATTCAAAACATATCTTTCTATTAGGATCAAACGCTTAACACTAAATCAAAAGTTATAACTGTTGGTCAAGGTGCAATTTTATTTTCTTATAATGTAGCAACGCAAAGTGCACTTATTGTGTGCGTTAGGGTTATGTGTTAGGTACATGAGTTCGAAGAGACGCGTGACTAACTATTGATGCTGTCTTATTTAGAGATCAATCTTACCATTTTTCTATCGTCGGTCTTATCCCCGTTGAGATAGCATTACTCATTAAGATCTGGTATATCACTTTTACAGCTTTCTCGTCAACCAGATCAAGCTGCGCAATGTCTGCAACTTGACGTACGAGAGCTTCCCATGAGGTCACACATCCCAATACTTCTCTCACTCATGTACGCTTAACTCAATATTTTCAGAACCGACACACAAGAAATTTCAATCAATTTTTTTTAAAAAAAAAAATTACAGTTAGCCCTCCTGAATATATATTTATTGCGAAATCGAGAATGGTGTGGTGTCTTCTCAATATATTGCCGTATACTATTGGACGAGTTAGGGTTCTGTTCAATTAGTTAGGTTTTCAAAAATACTCTTGTGGGCAACTTTTTTTTAGATAACTGAAAAATGAAGCCCTGATGCGTTATTGCGTACGTCGCAAGTTCATCGATAATTGAAGATAATAGAGCGAACATGGTTTGAATTTTCGACTTGGCACCATCCTCGACAGTTGAGACAATGTGTCGCTGAATAATCTAAGCAACCGTGTTTTAATTAAAACATATTTTGAAAATATGTGGAGATTATCAAAAATATTGGGTTTGATTATGTAGTCAATAACATAATTAATTTTGTTTGCACCCTCAACTTTACCTACAAATGCTTACTCGGTGTTCATTCCGAAATCACATCGAAATATAAATCATCTCTTCTATAATTTCTTCATTGGTTCTTTCTGAAATTACGTCAAAAACACAAATCATCTCTTCTATAAAATAAAGTCATAGAAGTGATTTATAAGATTTATCGAGAGATTAATTTCTTAATGAGTGTTTATCCTTCGAAAAAATAGCATTAGTGAGAGACTAATGAGTTTGTATTCTCGATTCTTTTATCTTCTTTGTTATTAATAAAGAATTGATCTCCTTGAATGTTTTGAATTGACGTAACCCAAAATTGGGGTGAACCGCTATAAAGGCGTTCATTTTGTTTAATTTTTTAGTTATATTATTGTGATATTCCGCTGATCTACTACCTCAAATTCATATTAATTTCTTGATATTCCAACAACTGATATCAGAACGAGGATCTTAAATACTATATGAAATCATAGTATGTTTTGTGGTTGCAACTTATTCTGAACTTCCACATCAGAAAATGTTTTCTAGACATTAGTAGGGAAATAATTCTTTTGTGACTGGGTTTGACGATTACTTCGTTCATAACAGTCACAAAATATGGAGGTACATACAAGCAAGATAAATAGTCTTAATGGCTCTAACTATCAAATTTGGAAAAGCAAGATGAAATATCTCCTATTGGTTTTCAAGATGCACTTACCGGTGTTCAGCGAGTCTGAACCGATAGTAAATCAGATGCCGAATGCATATTTGAGCATGAACAAACCTATGGGTACATCCAATGATTTGTTGTGATAATGAGATAATCACATTTGCAACGAAACTCATGATCGTACACTTTGGACGAAGTTGGAGACCTTATATGCCTCCAAAAATGGCAACAACTTATTATTCTACTTAAGTAACTTAGTTCGAGTCCGGTACAAAGAAGGAACCTCGGTGGCAAATCACTTGAGTGAGATTTAAGGGTTCAGTCAAATATTGGCACAAAACTAATAGTGAGAGATTAATACGTTTGTATTCTCAATTCTCTCGTCTTTTTTGTTATTAATAAAGAAATTATCTCCTCGAGTATTTTGAGTGGACGTAACCCAACATTGGGGTAGACCACTATAAATATTTGTGTCCATGTTGTTTAACTTAGTAGTTATAATTTTGTTATATATCGCTAAGGTGTTATCCAAATTCATACCAATTTCCCTCGTATCCAAACACGTGCACCACATTCTTTAATTTTTCCTTCTTTTCTTTTATTTTGCAACAAAGAAAATATCAGTTTTTTTTTTACAAACTAGTAATAACGACATTATTTTGGCACAGAACTTCTCACGATGCGTTTAATATGTCATAAAAAGTAATATTATATGTATCAAATAGTCAACTTGTTGAGGGGTATGAAATGTGTGTGTCGTGGAAATTGAATATACAGGAAAAAAAAATGAATTCACACATATTGAATCTTTGGCAATCACAACAGGTATAAGGATGTACATAATGGTATATCTATACATACATGCATCCCTTGTATTTTATGATCTTGGCATTTACCTTCTTTCAAAGTCTTATAGTTAGATTTATCATTACAATATTTGGTACCACTATTAATTTTCGTCTCGGGACCCGAGGAAAGAGCTCCTCTTAAAAACAAAAACGCCACTGGTGATCTTCCATCTTGGGCCTCAGCTCTTGCAGGAAGACCTCTGGCAGGTAGACCTCACCTCTTGCAGGAAAACCTCTTCACCCGAGGTGACATCACCTCTTGCGGGAAGACCTCTTGACCCGAGATGATCATGCCGCTAAGCTCGAGGAGTCACCTGAGGACTTGTGCTCAGATCGGGAGTGTCTCCCGAGGACAGTGTCATATCTAACAGAATCCCAACCGAATACGTCTTTCCTTATTTAAAGAATCCAGGGACGATACGTCTTTCCTTATTTGGACGACAAGATCGTCGAGGATCACGGAATATCTTACCGAGGATCGCGGAAAATATCTCGCCCGAGATATCCGCTGTAGGCGAATATTCGTTAGGATATGCTCATCTCAACCGCCTAGCCCCTCTATAAATACGAGGTATACTCCCTCATTCTGGACGGACATTCCTCTCGCATTCACTCGCCCCCAGCACATACTCTCTTTTGCTCTCGCATCCTGTCTGACTTAAATATCGGAAGGGCTTCGCCGGACAAAGTTCTGACGCCCTCTGATTTGTGATTTGTGGCTGCAGACATCCTGAGGAACTACCTTCCAGAGCTCCAGACCCTCCAGAGCTCCAGACCTCCAGATCTCCCGACCTCCCGACCTTAGGAACTATCTTCCAGAGCTCCAGACCTCCAGATCTCCCGACCTCCCGACCTTACATCCCGAGGTGGTATCAACTCTTCGGCTGGACAAAATTCGGTTACATCAATATTCATGGCTAAAATAAGGGAAAAAAAACATAACGCTTCCCCTCCCGAACCCATGCTTCCTTCCCACTTTGTTGCCCGGTTCAAGAAAAAGAGATGACTCAAACTTACAAATATCATCAGAAGATACCTATTTAATTTTACTACAACGTTTATTCTTTTTCCTAAATAGTTTTTTGTGTACTTCTAGATTTATAGATTTTGTGTAATGTATAATGAAGCTTCACCTTCAAGATTTTGTTTTCGATTTTCATTTCTGTCCCAATATTTTCTTGATGAAATATGTGTTTGTTATATCCAATGACATTAAGTTGTCATTACTTAAAACTTATTAGTAGAGTAAAATGTCGATTGATTAGTGAGAATCTTTAAAATTTTTAGATATGTGAATAATGTAAGATTTATTGAATATGATTTTTAAATTATTAGCTACTATTAATAAATTCGATAACAAATGAAAAATATAATATTTATATAAGCTTTTAATTAATATGTTAGTATTTATTTCGTGGAATAAATATTGGTTGTAGTAAATAAAATATTGGAGAATATTTTGAATATATTCCTTTTTACTGTATATTTAGAGTCGGTGGATTGGATATGTATTTGATGTACAAATTATATTATTTTAAAGTTAGTGTTATACTAAGACAACACAAAGCAGTGAGTCGGAGTTGGATGGCATCCGCAGCTGTTTTGCAACTTGCAATTGACCGTACCTTAGTGTCTTGTAGGTTAAAGTTTGAATCTAAAGATTTCTATTTGAATAAAGGATTTGAATGATTAATACCGGTGTAAATTATATATTACTACCAATTAATCAGAAAATAATATGGGTTTTTTTAAATAAAGGTCAAATTATGTTACTGACAATTACGTACTCAAACTAAATAGATGTGGTTTATTTTAAATAGAGTCATAGCTAGTTATGATTTAAAGTCCATTATATATATATATATATAAGAACATGTGAATCATCATCGACAAGGTTCAATTATTTACAAACATGAATGAAGTAAGCGAACGAAACATATCTATCTTACAAGAAGCTAGGTTCCACTCGTTTTTCCTTTGGGACAAAGGTTCCACTTGTGAATATACCAAATATGTTTTATCTGCTATACGACACGATTCACATGCCACGTCCTGTTATTCGTTTGTAGTGTCATGTATGTGTGTCTGCGCATTGCATGTTTTTTGTATGCCTCTCGATTATAATTATTAGAATATGCTTGGGATCGGAAAAAAACAAATTTTAGGGTTTTAAAAACTTTTAAAAATTCTATCTGGATAAAACTTTTTAATTGGGATCATATTCCATTTTATATAAATGTGATCTTCCTCTTAATCTTCCATTGTGGCACTTTGATTGTATGCCAACAAATTATCCCCTCAATTGATCGAAGCACCACAATTGTTTCTCATGGTCCTCCCTTCAAAACTTATCTATCCGACCAAAGCCACTCATCTTCGACGCATTGGACCTCATATGGAATACCAAGACCATAACCCACCTTGAAAGCTTATCAAGATTTATCGAGAGTCATCACCTCCTTCGTCTGATTATATGAGGAAGCACCGACATGAAATACCAGATATATCGAAGAGATCGATCTGTATCATAACTCAAATATAACACCTTGTAAGCAACGGAATCCGCGTTTTATTCCAACAGCTGCACTGCATGCAACGGTCGACTGTAAATAATTTATTACATGTATGAGGGCTTCAGGTTTTTTTTCTTAAATAGATTAAAATATGAGTAAGAACGAAGAAGTATAAATTTATTTTAACATTATCAAATTAAGGACATCATATATACATGTATTTCCCTCTGTTTAAGGACAAGTACTCATGCAACAAACAAAAAAGAAATTTATTTTGCTTCTGTTATATGAGGCGTTTCATGAAATGAATCCATAACCTGCGGAACTGTGAAAAAATTATAACAACAATAGTGTAAAAATATCTCATAAATATTTAAAGAAGAACATTATTTATATTTAAAGAAAAAAGAGCACGAGAAATAGAGAACGAGAGGCATGGAAATTTAATAAACTAGGTGTAAAGTGTAAACTGAATTTTCTTAAAATAGGTTAGGTGAAGAAGTCGTGATAAAAGACTGAAAAAAGAAATACAAATAAACCTAGAAGCAAATTGGGAATCCGTATTCCTGTTTATAAATCGATTTTCTTCATTAATATTTCTCTTGTTACCATTTTATTATTCTCTACACATCTGAGTTATTACTGATCCCGTGAAAATTCAATTCTATATATATCAAGTATAATATCATAGCATATATATACATCTACACATATCATGTATATATAAACTTCGGTAATATGTCGTGACAATTCTAGCACCAGGCCCTACCCAACAGTTCCGTGCAGTAGATATATTTTTAAAATAAAGAAAAAAACCATGTCTTTTTCGTATATAGGCCACACGATTAATTTATTGTTTCCTTTAAATACTATCGTACGTTCATGCAAGTTGCCAACTATTTTAATTATTATATAGCTCTCTGATATAAAGTAAACTTAAAAATTGAATACTAATTTAATTGTTGGTCCTCTACTCTAGGAAACACCTCCAATCACATTGTACATGAAAAGGGAACGAGACGAGCTCGCCTAAGTAACTCCCCCCGTCTTCTCTCCCCTTTTTAGACAAACATAAACACAGGCTTCACTCAAACAAACCAAACAACGCCATGGATGACGACTTCACCATCTCCACCCAATCTCTATCTTCTCCCATGCTGGCACAAAACCCTTCTGCCCTTCAAAAGAAGCTTCAACACATACTGCAGAGCGAGGACAGTGGCTGGGCTTACGCCATATTCTGGAAGAGCTCCAGAGATGATGATAATGGCAACATTTTTCTAACATGGGGAGAAGGTTATTTTCAGGGGACCAAGCAGAGGTTCGCTAAATCAAGATCTTATCAACCTGAGAGGAAGAAGATCATGAGAGGAATCCAGGCTCTCATTGCTTCAGATGCGGCGGCGGGTCCCGTGGACTGTGAGGTCACGGATGCTGAGTGGCTCTATGTTATGTCCCTCAGTCAGTCCTTCTCCCTCGGTGAAGGCATCGTGGGCAAGGCCTTCCATTCTGGGTGTCTGGTTTGGTTGCTCGGTGAGAATCAGCTCAGGTTTTATAACTGCCAACGAGCAAAGGAGGCGCAGATCCATGGGATGCAAACCATGGTCTGTATCCCTACTTCCAATGGTGTTATTGAGCTGGGATCTGATGTTGTCATCACCGAAAACTGGAGCTTAATTCAACAGGTGAAATCCCTCTTTGAATCTCCCCCTTGTTCGATTTCTCCAGTCGATCATCGCACCTCGAAGGGTGCGCAGTGCGTGGAAAAGTTCATCTCATTTGCAGATGTTGGGGAATTCGCTGGTCTTTCAGAGCACCCAGGAGAGAAGAATAAATCACCAGCAGTATTCCCCGACAAACAAGAAGCTGATATGAACAAATCTGAGTTACCTTATTCTTCGGACAACTCGGGTTCAATTTACGATTGCCATTTCTTTCTAGAGAGCAACACTAACGTCGAGAGCAAGAGTAGTAGTACCACCACTCCCGCGAAGAAGAGGGGCAGAAAGCCAAGCGTAGGGCACGACGTGCCGCTGAACCACGTGGAAGCGGAGCGGCAGAGGAGGGAGAAGCTGAACCACCGCTTCTACGCCCTCCGCTCGGTGGTCCCTAACGTGTCGAGGATGGACAAGGCCTCACTCTTATCCGACGCGGTTTCCTACATCAAAGAGCTCAAGTCCAGAGTAGAGGAGCTCGAACGAGAAACCAAGAAGGTGAAAATCGAAACGACCGATGCAATGGATAATCAGAGCACATGCACCACATCTGTGGATCAAATCAGGCCCAACCGCCCAACCACAAATTCCACATCACTTGAAGTCGAAGTTAAGATTGTCGGGGGTGATGCGATGATTAGGGTCCAATCGGAGAACGCAAATTACCCAGCCACAAGGCTGCTAAACGCCACCAGAGAGCTGGAACTGCAGGTACACCATGCCAGCATGTCTTGTGTCAATGATTTGATGCTTCAAGATGTTGTTGTTAGGGTTCCCGACGGATTCAGATGCCAGGATGCGTTGAAAAACGCTCTTGTTATGAGATTCGAGCAGTAATTCGGTTTAAAAATTAATCTCTATCGTTTAAAAGTAATCACGTTATATCTTATTGTTAAACGTATGAATGTATATATGGGTGTCCTCGTTTGTATGTACGTATGATCAGGACTAGTACTATTCCTTTCATCATATATATCACTAGTTGTTTCCAGCAGTGGCGCAATAATTCCCTTTTGCCGATCCATCGGCTAAATCTTAACTTTCTCCATTTTCTTTTTCTTTATCTTCTGTGAGTTGGTGGCAATAAATTGCAATCCATACATGTGTAGCTGTTAGTAGCAATAGATAACATGTGTGAACAACCATGCATGCAAGTGTATTGATCGACCTGAAATATCCTAGCATGTTTGTGTTTTACCTGAGAATTCGTGTGGACGAGAAACTCTTGTACTAGAATATTTGAGGTTCATTTACTTTTTTAATATAACATTGTATATATGGACAATAATAATAATGGAGTTTGGAATACCCATGGCTTGAAAAGGATGGCGACATGGTGCCCTACCACGATGAAAGGCGTACCTTTCATTTTTAATAAGTCCAATCTGAATTTCTTTCATTTTTCTCTTTCCAGAAAGAATAAATTAAGCAACACGTGTTAAACCTTCTCCTTCCTTGCATTATTGTACTTTATTTTTATTTGTCAAGACTTTAACATATATCACGCGGACACGTGGCATCAGATTCCAATGTTTGAATTTGATTAGTCAACAGTATTGATGCGCATTTAACGTTGGAGTATAATGACATCGTGCAGAACGACTGTAACGAGCCAAGAAAGAAGAAGAAGCCAAGTGTATATATATATATATATA
>KQ992321.1:52034-71180 GCA_001598015.1 Dorcoceras hygrometricum
GGGGAATCATATCCAACATATATTCCCATTCTTCTTTGAGGACCCATTTTAGTGCGTGTGAACATATTGGAACGTACACAGCACATCCAAAAATTTTTAAATGGGCAATATTAGGTTCATGGCCAAAAACTAGTTGCAAAGGAGAGAACTGATGGTAACTAGTTGGTCTGATGCGTTTTAGTGCTGCTGCGTGTAAAATAGCATGTCCCCATACTGATGTGGGGAGTTTTGCCCTCATTATCAATGGTCTAGCTATTAACTGTAAATGTTTAATGAATGATTCTGCTAAACCATTTTGTGTATGAACATGAGGTACTGGGTGTTCAACAATTATCTCAATTGACATACAATAGTAATTAAATGTTCGGGATGCGAATTCACCAGCATTATCAAGACGAATCCTCTTAATAGGATATTCTGGAAATTGTGCTCTTAGACGAATTATTTGAGTCAATAGTCTTGAAAATGCCAAGTTGCGAGATGATAGTAAACATACATGTTACCATCTTGTGATGCATCAATTAAGACCATAAAATATCTAAACGGTCCACATGATGGATGAATAGGTCCACATATATCACCTTGTATTCTTTCTAAAAATGAAGGTGATTCAATACCAACTTTAGTTGGTGAATGTTTTGTAATTAATTTACCTTGAGAACAAGCTTCACATGAGAATTCTCCAAAATTCAAAATTTTCTTGTTCTTCAATTGATGCCCTTGTGAATTCTCAATAATCTTTCGCATCATTGTAGAGCCGGGATGTCCCAATCGATCATGCCACAATATAAAATTATTCATATCCATGAATTTCTGATCGACTGTGACATTCGTTTCCACCACATTTATTTTTGTGTGGTATAAGCCAGATGTAAATGTCGGTAATCTTTCAGCAATATATTTCTTTCCCGACATTTCTTTTGTAATCAATAGATATTCTTTATCATCTTGGCTACAAGTCTCAATATAATATCTCCATTTCGTCGGATATCTTGAAAACTTAACAAGTTTCGGAGAAAACAATGCATTATCGATTATAAAATGTGTTCCTCCATTTAATATGATATTCGCTTTTCCACAATCTTCAATAATGCTTGTGCTACCAGAAATTGTGTTGACATTACTTTTTCTCATTTGTAAATATGAGAAATATTTATCTTTTTTAAATATGGAATGTGTCGTCGCACTGTCAACAATACATAAATCTCCATCATCGATTTCATGTCCAAAATCCATATTCTATAAATATTTTATAAAACAAAATGATTAATCCATTTATAATAAAGTATTTAATACAAACCATCAATAAACATAAAATTAAACAAATACAACTTTTAACAATTGTCATCATCACCCACAAAATTATTAATTCTTCCATTCTCCTCTGCAAAGAAATCAGAAACGTCAAAGTGTGCTGGGAATGTCGGGAGCTGAATTAAGTTTTCACCTTGATCAATGAAATTTGTTTCAGCATCTTTTTTCTTTTCTTTTGATGCTTGATATAAATCAACAAGGTGTTTGGACGTTCTGCATGTATTATACCAATGTCCTTTCATTCCGCATCTATAACATTCGTTGTCTGATTTCGTCGACTCATGCCCTTTTGCTTTCTTTTCTTGGTCATTGCCCCATTTTTGGTTGCTGGTATTCTTTTGATTTTTATAACTGCTACCAGCATTATGATCATGGGATTTTCCATGTCCACGGCCATATGGATTAAAACGTCCACGACCGCGTCCATAATTACGGCCACGCCCACGACCACGCCCACGACCACGATTATAACCAAAGTGGGTCTTATTTTGATTACCTTTTTCATTATGTACTGCCATGTTCACATCAGGGAACGGGTTGGATCGAGAAGGTCGGATTTCATGATTTTTCATCAGTAACTCATTATTTTGCTCGGCCACGAGCAAACATGAAATCAACTCAGAGTATTTCTTGAATCCTTTTTCTCTATACTGTTGTTGCAGAAGAACGTTGGATGCATGAAATGTGGAGTATGTTTTTTCTAATAGATCGTCATCTGTAACTTTTTCTCCACATAGCTTCAGTTGTGAACTGATGCGAAATATGGCAGAATTGTACTCACTTACAGATTTAAAATCTTGTAAGCGCAAATGCATCCAATCATATCGGGCCTTTGGAAGAATGACTGTTTTTTGATGGCTATATCTTTCTTGCAAATTTTTCCACAATTCATATGGATCTTTAACTGTCAAATATTCATTTTTCAAGTCATCATGAAGATGATGACGAATAAAGATCATAGCCTTTGCTCGATTTTGAGGTGATTCAATATTTCCCTCTTTAATTGTATCTCCTATGCCCATAGCATCTAGATGTATTTCAGCATCTAGTATCCACGAGAGATAATTTTTTCCAGAGATGTCAAGAGCACTAAATTCAAGCTTGGAAATATTCGACATTGTGGTGCTTCATAAAATAAATTTTATTAGTAAGGATTCATTAGTATAACAATGACAAATAATGGATACACGAGAAATACAAGCATGAAGCAAAATAATAGAAAAGCGTTAGGCGGATACTCGCTGGTAAATACAAGTATAGTGAGTATAATGATCAAAATAGTTATAAAAATTTTCATTGGATTGATCATCTTCTTCTTCTTCCTTTTCTTTTGTAATTCAAAACAAAATAGAATTTGTCGAGAAGAATTTGATGGAGAATAGCAATAGAGGGATGCTTGAACGTTTCAGAAAATATCATATTTATAGGCTAAAATCTAGCCGTTTATACCCGTTACGAATAATTAAAACATATCCGTTTATGATCGTTTATAACGAAACAAAATACAATCATTTTATTTAATATTTTTGCAATTATAATATGATGCAGATAATGGTAATCACGGTTAAAAAAATTTTGTACATATCACATTATTATTTTTAGGTGGCATAGCCTCCTTTATATAATAATATGATATTATACTAAATTATATAAGAATGAATAATATGATGAACAATATAATTTTGTAATTCATATCACGTTATTATAATGAGGTGTCAGAGACTCCTTTTATATAATAACATGATATTATACGTTGAAATATATAACAATGATCGAGTTATCGTGCTGATAACGTGTTATAAAATAAATGGAATATCAACAAAATAAATTTAGTAATTACCTTTGTAATGACTTGGAAATTGCTACAAATAAACTTCTTGAATCCTCAATTTAGAGAAAGAATAAAATGGGAGAGAATTTGTGGGAGAAGATTTGTATATCTTTTGTACATTTTACAAATGAAATTTCAAACCTATTTATAGGCAAATATAATGAATAAAATAATAAAAAGTTCCAACCACTTTATTTAATATTAGACATCCAACCACTAATAATTCACCTACTAATTATTGCTCAATAATTTCATAACAAATAAGATAATATTCTCACATGTGAACATTGTAATACCAAGTTGTGAGGAAAGACAAAGTCAAGCCTCCAGTGATGCGCAATCTGGCCACTACGAGTTATTCAATATGTATACTGACGATTACTCAAATTAATTTGTTTCGTCGTAAGTACTTATATCTTGAATCCATAGACACATGATTTTAACTAAATTAACCAAAACGAGATCCCTCCACATATAAATTTAGTGAAGCATTTGCAACTTAATGAATATCAAATTCAGTAATGACATGCACGTACGTTAATTTTTATACAAAATATGGTTTTAGTGTTCAATATGCTGAAAATCAAATTTTTTTATTAAAATTTCATATTTAAATTTTCCGTTCCTTTCTATTTAGATTTCTTTTAAAAAAAACGGAAGTGGTACTTTGATAAACGAAATTAATAGAAAATTCTGCGAAGTGGGTTAAAAGGGGGAGACAAGTCAATAAAAAACTTAACAAAATGAAAAACAAGTGCAGACCACACCAGAAGGAAGACTGATTCTTCGTAGAAATTAATTCACAACATGCCATAAAATGGCCTGTAAATGGATTGGCCTTTTCTCATTTTGCATTTTAAAACACCAGCATGCCTGATTAGTGCATATAATTTAATATATATATGTCAATTTTTTATAATAATCTCCCATCAACTTTCATTATCTTCGAGCCTATCATCGTTAATCTCGAGATTATGAAACAATTGTTTATTTTTTAAAAATTATCACTTACCTCCGACAAATTTTTTTTAATATTCTCTTCATCGTTTCGAAAACCCACGCCAAACAGTAATTATATCGAATACAAATGATTTATTCCAATATTGTTGGATTGTTTGGATTTTAGCATGATTCATTACATATTTGGTTCGGAATCAAAAAATATGTATTTTCTTTCAATAAAGAGGAGTTATTTTTTGCAATTTCTCGCGCTATGTGTTTTGATTTCTTTATTATTAATTATTGCCTTATCTTTGGTGGAATAAAATATCATTGACCGAAAATGGTTAATATCAGTATAATAAATGATGCCATATATTTGCTTTCACGTGCTTAGCATATAAATATTAACAATTCTTTTAAAAAATTAGAAGACAGAGAATTGATATCCAAAAAATTAATAAAATCTCTTAAATAAATTTTGTTTCTCGGAAAAAAATGAATAAGATGATAAGTTTTAGATGGTCCTTGTATATAGTCATGTTATATCATAAATCAATACTTCTTAATTACAATTACAAGCATTATAGGAAAATATACTAGAATAATATTTTACCATTATTTTTCTTGACATTTATTATATTATCAATATCATCTTTCTTTTTATATATGGTCAAATATATCTGATTAATTAATAAGATTAATATTTTTTAATCATTTCTAACAATCCATATGATTGTCAGATCATATTACTAGTACCTAAACTTCATGAATCTCATGATATATGTCTGGGTCTTCCAGCCTTTGTTGGTAAGGACAAACGCCGCGATTTTCATGGAGTTAAGCATCGAGTTTGGCTTAAGATTCATCTCTGGTAAAGTAACCTCTTTTTTGCGGGGCCGTAAAGTGCCGATCCTTCTGTGACCTGTGACCTAGGCCACTTCATCTTATACGACGTCTGTTTCAAGATTCATATCGGCATGTATCAATCTCTCTAACAAATTATAACTATATTTGGATGTGCTGATCGTGATGGTGGAATTCACAGATTAAATTGGGAGGGTATCTGTATATGTAAGAGCTTATTTGGTATGGGTTTTCGAGACCTATCCAAATCTAATCAAGCTCTTCGAGCCAAGTAAGGATGTGTGGATGTTACAGCACCCTGATTCACTTCAGGCTCGTATGTTGCAATCCAAATATTTTCCAAACCACCACCATGGAGGGTACTTTGGGATCTAATTCTTCTTACATTTGGAGGAGTATCGAGAGTTGCTGATTAAGGGTCTCCGATGGCCCCCTTGGCTCTTCCATGATCTGTGCATGGCTTCTGCGATCTTTGTGTTCTCGACCTATCACATCCCCTAAGCTGATCTTGAGAACTTATACACTGGTGAGTTGATGAACACTTTTGGTCAGTGGGATTGGCAAAGGATATCTCTTATATTCGCAGGTCTGGTTTGTTTGCCAGGGACTCTCTTCAAGTATGTTGACGTAGTGCAAAATCATATGCAATCTCTTGCTGCTCATGGGTGTTTCTTTTGGAGCATTACTAGACTTATCGTTCTGTTTAATAAATATTATTTTTCTTAAGAAAATAAATCCGAGTTCGCTATGTGCACATACCAGGTTTAAATTTTTGGTTTGTTTAATCAAATGGAAGTGTGAAGTAGCACGAACATCGAAATCATGTCAACCTTGACTCAGACACCCACTAGGCCACTATGTAAAAATTATATTCAAATATATTCGTTTAACTGAAAAAAGAAATATACTTCTGAAAGATATTGTGGTCATAAAATTGAATATCCTTAGTAATATGAAATAATAAAAACTATCCAGAAAATAATCGTCTCAGGATTATTGTGTATGAAGTTTATTTCAAATAGTTTAATAAGTATTAAAAATTGCGGACAGCAAAAAGGAATACAATAAAAAATGCCAAATACAGGTTGGGCCCAGAAACCCAACAATACAAAACAAATAGAAATTCACATTTCATAATGGGTCAAATTCTAAAATAATTAGCCTTGACGCTTACTTGCATGGGTGGGGCCATAACATAATATATTTGTAAGTTTAAGTAAAAGAACAAGTCCATAAAAAGGATAAGCCCAAGACATAAGATGATAACGAAGAAAAAACCCAAATGGAAAGCCCACATATCGTCAAGCCCATGCATGGGTTCCCAGATCTAGAATTTTGTCATTAATGGAGCGAATATAATTTGTTTTGGTTATTATTACAACAAATTATGTGAGACGTCGATAGATTATTTGGTGGATTATGTATAAATAAGACGAACGTACTCTGTAAATGATAGAGAATGAAATCCAGATCTTGATTTCTCCATTTTCGTATTTCTTTAACGTAGTATTTATTTTATAAAATATAATTCAGCTTTAAAGTATGTACTTCAACCATGAATTTTATAATAAATGAGTAAAACTGAAAAAAAAAAAATTGTTGGTATCCGAAAAGGCTCAACTATAATAATATTACTCGAAGTAAAAAGTCTATAGGAGTCATAGACACACAATGTGTGAATAATATTGATCATCTAAAATAAATTGAAAACAAATAATTACAGAGAAACATATATGTTATAGAGAAATAAAATAAACCTAAAACAAAATATTTAGTAATTGTTTAAAATGGGATAGGGATGTTAAAATTTACAGTGGTACCTTAGGGAAGGCAAAAATGAAATCATCAGTGCCAAATATTTTTCTCAACGTCCGTAGGCAGTTATAATAGATAAAGTGGGTAGTAAGAGTCAAATGTAGAAATAATGGGAGAAGTAGCGCCATACACACGAGATAAGCGGATAAAATTTGAGATGATATGATATTCTTTTTCCTCGATTTTAGGATTCGATTCTCGTGTAAAACATATTATTACGGAAATATTATGGATTTTGTTTTGACGATCAGTATATTATATAAGTTCTCACCGTCATGTCTCGGATTAACTTTAAAAATAATAATTGGAGAAGTAAATTGATCCTTATTGTGCAAAATTTTAAAACAAAATAATTTGGGAAATGAAAATGAACTTCCAATTATGGATGATGAGCGTTTGTCTGCTCCTTTCCTACGTACCTTCCATATTTCATTTTCGCCGTTGCTATCTAATCATACGAATGAATCTCGTACATTTGCCTGCCTACTTCTTCTCTCTCTCTCGTTTACTATCAATGATATTCATCATCTCTTATGATTCATACGATTATTGAGCTAGTTTGACACTGAAAAGATGAGCAGGGCGTCGGTTATGGGAAGTCGGACGGTAGTGGGGAAGTACGAGCTCGGAAGGACCCTCGGGGAAGGCAGTTTCGCCAAGGTCAAGTTTGCCAGAAACACTCAAACCACCGCCGAATCCCCCGTCGCCATCAAGATCATCGATCGTCATAGAGTGCTCAGTCATCACATGGTTGAGCAGGTTCCTGATACATGTTTTTCATTACTTTTGTATGCTTCTGATGATATCAACACGCACCAATGCGGCAAATTCTTCTTCATACACGTTTGTTTATATAAATTGGTTCTTGGTCCAACCAAACAAATGTCTCCACTTTTATTGTTCCGCGAAAGTTTGGATTTTTTGATGTAAAGACATGAAATTTCACTCAGATGTTGGAAAAATATGATGAATAATAAAATTTTGCAGAGATTGGATGCGGACGGAAATTGTTTCATGTATCCGTCGATTTTTACGCTAAAAATACCTGTTGTATTGTAATATACTTGTTCAATCACAAGTTGCACGTGCTTTGCAGATAAAAAGAGAGATTTCGACGATGAAGATGATCAAGCATCCAAATGTCTTAAATCTATTAGAGGTTCCCTTCGTGCCATCGCCTCTGTTTTTGCTTCTTCTTGTATTTTTTTCTAAGCACTTGAAAACATAGCAAATGGTCAGTAAAAGTGACTTGTAAAAGCGCTTAATGCCAAACATACTTCTATTTGAGAAAATACACAACATACTTACTTGAAGTTAATGCCATTTCTACAATGCTTAATTCCTGTTAACAGAGTGATTGGACAGTCATGTACTGATAAAAATTTTAATTTGCTCCTGAGAATATTTCCCAAAAGATATTTATTATTCTCTTTGGCTATAGCTGCCTTAGTATCTAGTGACATGTTTTACTGGTTGAACGCTTAGATTTTAACTATTGCTTCCTCAGTGAACCAAGTCTCACTAGTCCAACTGCTGTCTATATCTTGCCTTTGCTAGGTTATGGCAAGCAAAACAAAGATTTACATTGTTCTCGAGTATGTTGGTGGGGAGAACTGTTTGACAAAATAGTAAGTTCTGAACTTTTGCGCTTTCCTTCAATTATTTCGCCCCATTTGACATTCAAATCCATTTTATTGTGATATTGCTCCTCTCGTTATTAGATGCTTGGGTTCGTTCTATATTGATGTAGCAATTACGTCGGCATGATGCCATCTGTCCCTTGTTTATAGGCTAAATATGGGAAACTTAAAGAAGGCGAAGCAAGGAGTTACTTTCAACAACTCATCAATGCTGTGGATTATTGCCACAGTCGAGGTGTGTACCACAGAGATTTGAAGGTTGAAGATGTTCATACTCTACCTGGTGCTTCATAAGCTTTAAGAAATTTCAAAATCTTTAACTGTCGTCGTTCATGGAGATGTGATCTGTCTCATTATATTTTCAGCCAGAGAATCTGTTGCTGGATTCTAATGGAGTCCTTAAAGTTTCAGATTTTGGACTGAGTGCATTTTCAAAGCAGGTCGGGGTAGGTGTACGCAGTTTCTGTAGCTGAAATTGCTAACATCCATCTCTGTGGAGTTTTCATTGCTGCATTATCTGTATCACCTATCTGCTATTCGTTTGACTACTTTAAAAAAATCTGGGATTACCTCTCCCTTTCATTCATCTCAAGTATTTGTTTTGAGGATTAACAAATTGAAACAGGGACATCTCATGATAAATATTCTTATCGTAGGAAGATGGGTTGCTTCACACAGCTTGTGGCACACCAAATTATGTGGCACCAGAGGTAACCACTTGCAGTTTTATGAACCATGACGTCAAAAGAACATTCTGGTTACTATTAACTAAGATGTGTTTTCATTAGGTGCTCAATGATAAAGGATATGATGGTACCACATCAGATGTATGGTCTTGTGGAGTTATACTCTTTGTTTTAATGGCCGGATATTTGCCTTTCGACGAGCCCAACCTCATGGCACTGTACAGGAAAGTAAGTTTTAAAATAAATATTGTTTTGTGTACTGGAGTTATGTCGGAATGTCTTCATAACTCTGTGTTCTATCAGATCCACAAGGCTGATTTCTCTTTTCCGCCATGGTTTTCATCCAAAGCTAAAAAGCTGATTAAGCGTATCCTGGATCCAAATCCACTCACGGTAAGCACCAAAACTATTAACATTACCTTCTAACTTGTCTGAAACTTTCCTGTTGCTCGTCCATTACGTTGTTCTTCATGTTTTATCTTCTATTTGTTATAAGCATCTATAATGATATTTTTGTAATTTAATATTTCTTCAAGTGGATAATGCTGAACTACCTATAATGATTCTATACTTTTTATGAAGTGAAAAACATTTTAGCAACGACATCAATATGTTAGCAATACAAATATTGTTTTAATCATTCATAAAACAAAATTTTTACCATTTTAGCAGACCTTACATTTGCATATGCTCTAAACTGAAGATACTCGATATCTGAATTTTGTATTTTCCTTCATGTTCTAGCGAATCACTATTGCTGAAATTCTAGAAAATGATTGGTTCAAGAAAGATTACAAGCAACCCCGTTTTAAGCAGGAAGAGGATGTCAATGTCGACGATGTCGATGCTGTCTTCAATGACTCTGAAGTGAGCTTAGATTTTTATTTTTAGTTCGTACGTAAGCTTTGCATTCACATGGTGTTTGGTTTGGTATAACCTGCTGACACTGCAATACTACATTTGGTTGGTCTGATTGCATATTCTTTTGCAGGACCATCTTGTCACAGAACGAAAAGAAAAACCTGTTTCCATGAATGCCTTTGCGCTTATTTCTAGGTCTCAGGGTTTCAGCCTCGAAAACCTGTTCGATAAGCAGATGATGGTATGTTATGTGGTGGTTGACGATGGGATTTTATCGTTAATATCGATCTGGAAACATACCATCCACTTATCTCTCTTTTTGTAATAAGAGTTTCCGCTTCAGATTACTCGTAGTTGCAAACTTTTTCTCTTGATCGATATCGATCAAGAGAGCTTCCACCATCATCTTTGAATGTTTGAATTCAAATTGTCTGGTGCCTAAAGTTTATCTCTTAAGTATCGTATTTAAAAAAACTTCAGGGCCTGGTGAAGAGAGAAACCCGCTTTGCATCTACATGTCCAGCCAATGAAATAATGTCAAAAATCGAGGAAGCAGCTAAACTTTTGGGTTTTAATGTTCATAAAAGAAACTATAAGGTGTTGATACAACTCTTTGAATCTCCCAAATTTCTGAAGTATAATATAATTTTAACCAATGTAATAATTATCTGAAGTTTTCCTAACCATGTTCAGATGAAGTTACAAGGTTACAAGAGTGGAAGGAAAGGGCAACTTGCTGTAGCTACAGAGGTATCAACATGGTTTGGGTGAATTGACTTTGTTTTAATGTTGCATTCTTTGTGTGCATTGAGGATATACTTGCTTACTGTTAGCAACAACACTGTAATGAGTCAAGACACTTGCCTGGTGTCAGGCCCTAGTTCAGGAAATATTAGTTCATTGACATGCGTGGAGTAATGAGGTGAAGGGAACTTTATTTCTTATACGCATTCCCCTGGTTCATTGAAAACTATATTGATCTTTCAAATAAAGAGACCATATTCTTGAAAGAAAACGACATGTCGAGGAGGGTAAATTAAATTATCTCAGTATTTTTAGCTGCCTAAAGCTTAATTTAAAGAGAGCCCATGGATATAATTAAGGACCATGGAGTGAAATATTCCATGAATCTTTTTCTGCCATGATATGATCTTGCCATCTGGTTTTCATTAAAATCTTCACATCAGGTTTTTGAGGTGGCTCCTTCATTGCACATGGTAGAGCTCCGTAAAACTGGGGGAGACACATTGGAGTTCCACAAGGCATGCCAATATCTTACTCTTAGTCTCTTAGACTCACTTTTTTATGTTTTTAGGCTTACGGACTATCTTAATTCTTTTGCAATTTCTTATCATGAGCAGTTCTACAAAACCTTCTCATCTGGGCTGAAAGATATTGTCTGGACCTCTGATTCGAATAAAGAAGAGACGAGTTGAACTTTCTGCTTATGCTTGCAGAAGCAATATTATGGCATTTGGGTGATATTTTATTTTCTGACATTTGCTTACTTTTTCAGATCTTAACTAAATGCTTTTGTGTAAACACTTCATCATGCTTTACCGAACTCTTTCTGTCATGAATCACAATTTGCCATTAGCTAGGTAGCTAGATCTTCAGAAGGGCGTTACCCGGAATATGAGATTTCCTCCTCTGGTCTTTTTCTTGATGACTTTTGTAATTACATCTTTTGTTGCTTTAGCTAATTCAATTATAAATTGGTAAGCATTAGAGAAAGGAAATCGTAAGTAAAGTTAAATTCCTTCCTTTAGGTACTGTGGTCCACTTCCTCCAGCCCCGATTGAAAGTCTTTTAATGTAAATTCAACCATTTGTTCATCTAGTCTTGAGTTCACTCTGGAATTTAGGATAAAAAAAGCTTTCAAATTGACCTGATAGTCTGATGAAGTATATACCTTCTCCTTCACCTCAAGTCTGCTGTATAGCATGAAGAGTACATGATGGTTCTAACCTATCCAACATAGGTCACTCGCACATAAAATTTGGGACTAATCTATATATAGATGAAGTTATGGAATGGGAGTTCCTAAGTGCACATTTCCCACACGACACTAACTTTGATTATAGATACTTCTGTATGATATTACAAATTAGCTGTCAAGCAAGCCGTGCCGGTCAAATAAGCTCCATTCTGAGTCCTTAAAGTAACTCAATACTAGGAAATAGAGATGGTCACTCCGAAATATAAAATTTTGCACGCATGATTGCCGTGGTGATTAAAAATGTCCAACTGGATGTGTGAGATTATTTGTCTGTACCATGATATAGCTAGGTTGTCGTATTATAAATACGGGACATCATAACTATGACTACAGCAGTGGTAAAATATCTAAAGCACTAGATATTTATTAATATTCCAATATATATACTGTCCCTGCATAAGTATTATTAACAACATCCTGTGCATTAATATGTGTTTATACTCATTACTTATAGTAGTCACTAAGAAGACAAGTTAAAGAGCCCATGACCTCTCCACAGATAGCAGTCATTCTGTGAATCCAGCTGATTGGCAGTAGGGTAACGGTGGTGCAGTCCTCTGTCGCTCGTTTACTCGAGGCATTTGTTCATCAGTATCATAACCATGGCTGTTGTAGTTGTAATTATTAAAAAACGTAGTCAATAATAATCCAGGATGATCATCTTGATTTATGAAACACGATAGCTGATCATGTGCTTGTTTCTCACGAGCTGCCCAATCTTGAAGCCCACTGCTTTCTAATATTTCTGAGTAAGTATCATAGTCAATGGATCCTTGAGACTGATCGGCGATTTCTTCTTCACTGGAAATATCTCTCAGGCTTGGTAGTTTCAAGAATCCTCGACTTACATTCATCATATCCTTATTCGGCACCACTAGATCTCTTTGTTTATATGGGTATGGTTGGAGCATATTTTCTAAATTTTCTTCATCGTCGCAGCCACACTTTGAATCATTTGTTGCTGCAGTGTTAAGCATACGAATCCCGGCTGATGCCCTGTGGCTGTGATGTTTCTTCTTAAACACTCGACAAATCACCCAGCCTCCTTCTTGCACCCCGTCATCAGTGCACACCTGCAACTATCATTTTTTTTATATGAATACACATATATGAACCAGTTCAGAATCCTGCTGATCAAATAAATGATTTATCACTTACATGTTCCGTATGATTTTTATCACAATTGGTATTGATTGAGGAACTAGTGTTGTCATCGAGTCTGTATTCATGCATGATCCAATCACACTTTTGACCATTGGGGGCACGACCCTTGTAGAAAACAAGAGTCTTCCTCATCCCAATTTGTCTCGAGTTGCTATAGATTACCTTGTCACGGCCAGTAGCCTTCCAGAATCCAGCAGCCGTTGCACGATTCGTGCGCATACCTGTTGGGTACTTTTTGTCTTTATGACTGAAGAAGTACCAGTCATTCTGACAAGTGGATCCAAATTTACACTTTTCTACACCAAAAAGTACACACTATATTCACATTTTTCGTTTTTTTTTCCATAAAAAAAATTAAATCTGTCGGTAGTAATTGATAAACCTTGTATGTCCCAGGGCTCAAGCTTGTTGAGATCGACATCTTGGATCATATCCAAATCGATCTTGTCCGACGCAACCTTCTTCCTCAAGTAATACTGTAACAGCTCCTCCTCTGTGGGATGAAATCTGAAGCCTGGTGGGACTTGAGATTGTCCATTAACGCTTACGCTCATGCTGTCTAGCCGAGAATCTGATCATTAACTTATTTTAATTCCAAAAAACAATGCAGTCCCTATATTTGTGTAGCTATTATTTGTTTTGGTCAGAAGATCTGGTTACCTAGGCTGTAAATTAAAAGTGTGTTGTACCATATATATATCCAGTAACGCATGGAACTGTTATCTCTGTTATTAGTGGGGTATGCGCATATATGTGTATTGGTGGTGGGTCTTATTTCATGGCAGTTGTGATATAAAATATGGTGGGGGCAGTGAATTAATATCTTACTATGAGTAAGCCGATGGAATCAACCACCGAGCCACCTAAAGCCCATAATTGCAAATAAAGATAGAGAAAGGTGGATTACATTGATGTGGTTGGGCACGGGCCCCAGGCGTTCTAAATTAATATCATGTACGAGCAATTTAGCTAGTCTCATTCTTGTTATCTATATTATTAGTCTAATTGGATGGATTGAACTATATTGTGGTTAGAAATTTTTCAAGAAGTGTCAATTATTGATTCAAGTTCGAAAAATATATGAATCATAATTACTATAATTTAAAATTCTAAACAAAAAACTTGAGTTGCTTTTGTCAAGCTTGCATGCACAAAAAAACCGAATAAAATCCTTCCAAACAAGTACGTGATGAATTGAACTAGTCTTTGTATGTCCCTGGCCTTCCAAATTGATGATAGTAAGAAACGTATGTAGTACGAAGAGAAATCAAGATATATGATAGGCCGATGGTGTGAGATTTATTGATTTTAAGAGCTCTCGTGAGTGATGGGAATCATGCTGTCCCCTTTTTCCTTTCGTTTCTTTTTTCAAACATACATATATTCTTCTCTTTTCAAGTTTACTTCTTTGAAAAGTCTTAAAATCCATAAGCAGAAACAGGATGATTAGATATGTGAAAAGTCTTAAAATCCATAAGCAGAAACAGGATGATTAGATATGAGAGCAGCTTCCGATCCTTTCCAGCGGATTTTTCACAAGTGTTTATGTGCTGAAATTTTTTTAGTATTTTAATTATCACACGTCCACATCTAGCTATCTTGTTAGATCGTGTGTCGTATAAAATATGTTATTTGTAAAACCTACATTGATTAGAGAGGCAAATTGAAGTCTATACAGGTCGAAATATATATATGAAAGGTAGAATCATACTTTTTATGGAATAAATATACAATTGGTGGGGCATGTTACAACCTTTAACAAAATATTAATTGGTAAATTACATGGAATATGATCTTAATTAGATAAGTTGGTGGGAAATTGGCCGGTGTATGTTAAGATTTGTTCACATGATCATATATAATCAACATGCCCAATTCATTGATTCGAATTTGTTTTGATCAAACAAGGGGATGTTTAATTTAATTTGTTGGAATAGAAGTCCCTTCACTTCTTCGTCTTCCCAAAACGATAATTTATACCCAAAATAAAGTTATGTACCGACGCAAAGTGATAAAACAACCCCCCCCCCCCAGTGATGGAAGAAGAAGAAGAGAAGAGCATGCACAGAGAAGGCAGAGCCAGAGAAGCATCCGCAGGCTACAAGGCCAGATCAAATCGAAGCAAACTTCCACTCATCTGCTCAATCATCGCCATCGTTACAGTATTAGCCGGAATCGCGATTCTCACGGTTTGGCTTGTTTATCGGCCCCGTAAACCCAAGTTCAGAGTTGTCAATGCAGCTGTGTATGAACTCAACGCCACCTCCCCACCTTTCATATCCACAGCCATGCAGTTCACCGTGGTCGCCAGAAACCCAAACAAGCGACTCTCCATTTTGTACGACCAATTTTCCGCTTTTGTTTCCTACAAAAAACCAGGCCATCACTCCCCAAGTGACGCTGCCACCTTTGTTCCAAGAACCCAAGAGCACGGTGGCGCTCTCTCCGGTGCTCGGAGGCGAGCAGGTGCCTGTGGCGGCGGAGGTGGTCGGCGGGTTGTCGATGGACGAGGCCTATGGGATGGTGGGTCTGAGCCTGGTGCTGACGGGGAAGCTGGAGTACAAAGCTGGAACCATAATCAAGAGTATCGGACATTATCGAGTGTATGTGAGGTGTGATTTTTTTGTGGGACTGAAGAAAGGATTGTCGGACTCGGGGCCAAATCTTCTTATAGGATCCGATTATCTAGGCTGCAGAGTTGAAGTATGAAATTCTAACATGATGATATATGTTATTTCTGAGTTTAATTCCGTTTGGCCTTCACAATATTTTCTTCGAATGATCAGATATTTGATTTGTAAAGGTGTTGATGAATTATATATAGCAAAATATGTGATTTATATATAATAGATTTGGGGAAAAATAACTTTTTGCATGCAATTTCACATATATTACACCTAGAGAAATGAAATTTCATATGCAGGTGTAAATAAATAAATACCTCCAGTTAATTCATAATCAACCATTCGGCAAATATGATATTGGATACAAAGTCCATTAAATGGTCTTGCGTTTCATGTGGCTTTCAGGTTACCATCTTACAAGTTTTAATCTCTTTATTAGTTATATTTTTTTTTCAGTTTAAATTTCTATCCTTTTTTATCATTTTATTTGTTGAGAAATTCTTTTAAAAAAATTGGGGGCATGTTTCACGTTGGCCCCAACCCTACCTTGAGGGGCGCGTCTGCCCCCCTTTAATTCCGTCTCTGATCGCAAAATTGTATATATGCTACATCATTCGATCCATTATTATCAGATATTTAGAACAAATGAAATATATATTGATCCCAATAATATAATAACATTTGAGCATATATATATGTTTGTATATGTATTGCATCAATTCTCCAGTGATGCCGGATGATCGGGCCTGGGATTGCACAAGCAAATAGGCGTAGGCTGAATTTTCTTGTTAACGACGCAATAGCCCTCGGGGCATCGGTAGTTACCGCATAAGAATCTGCTGCAGGCTTGAGTGCAGAATTCGGATGAGCAGGTGAATGGCTCTGGCTTGATAAATATTGCATCAATCTGTAGAGGCGACATTATGGCTCCTAAGATCATGCAAACCAGGAGGCAAAGGGTTTTCACTGTCATGTTGTCGTTGTTTGTTTTTAAATTTTTGGTTTTTGTGGTTCTTTTTAGGGTACGAAATGTTGGTATTTATAGACTTCAAATGAAATTATTTTCGGGTGAATTTTATTGTATTTCGTGTATATATATGGATAGTGAGAGATATTTAATAAATATGTGCAAATTTTTATATTCAAGAAACAAGATTATATATCGGGGAGAAAATATGTTGAATTGGTCATGCTCATAACCGAAGATCAGATTAAGTATGATTTATAGTCATTTGGTGCTTTATACGTTATGAATAAGCGAATTAATTTGGTCAAAGTTCCAATTAATGATAAACTTAGGCTAATTAAGTATATACTTTATAGTCATTTGGTGCTTTATACGGAATTAATTTGGTCAAAGTTCCAATTAATGATAAAATTAGGCTAATTAAGTATATACTTTATTGTCATTTGGTGCTTTATACGCGGTCATGAACAAGCGAATTAATTTGGTCAACGTTCCAATTAATGATAAAAATATATGGCTAGTCCTCGCGCTTTGATACAATAGCCAGTTAGCCACCGTTTGTCTAATTAGATTTCACATATGATTATTGAATAAAAACATAATTGATACCACATAAGGTCACCCATCGCCAGGATCACCCTGGAACATGTCACCTCGAGATATGAGCAAGTGTCCTGACAATTAAAGCTAAGATGTATAAGTAGACATATGAGATGCTATCTTTCAATATTTTAAGTGCGGATTCGGCAAAGAAATAATTCAATGAAGAGAATATATAATAGAGTGTGAAGGCGCCGCAGAGTTCCACAAAAAGAGCCATTTTGTGTGCTATTGAAATTTTGATAAGGTCCAAAAAAACAATGGGCATATCATTGTTGCACTTCTTTTTAGGTAGGAGATCTATCTAGAATATGAAAGATATGAGTACGAACTAAACTAGTATCCGTCAATGTAAGAAAAACTATTAAATGTTTATGACGTCATATTAAAGTCTAAGGATGGAATTGGTAAAATGTAGTCTCTCCATTAACATATACACATGACACCAACCATTGATTAATCATGGCCGAGCAGGGTAAAATTGACGTTTCAAAAACAATGTTAAATTCATTCTTGGCATTTCAATTATTCCAATGTTATCCCTTATCACTCTGTGGTGGCCAATTAATTGTCTCTTAGTAGTTTTTCCTGAATACCCTTTTGGTTTATCAATTTAAATCTGTACTTTTAAAACTTAAAACATTCTTGCCAAGTGTTTTTCTTGAAAAGTGATTTTTTTTCCCTTTCAATTTTGTATGGGTACAATTGACGCCTCACAATAAACAATCAGTCAGTAGTGTTGATATAAGAAACTATATACTTGTTTAAACGAAAATGGAATTGGTACTTTCACTGTTATCATATATATAACCCGGAGTGCACAAGAAATTAAGAGATTAATGGTGGTTTAACTCTCAAGGTAATGGTTACAAAGAAGTTGGAAGCTTTCGGATTTGAGATTGGATATTTGGGCAAATAAGAACTGCTGTTAGGTCCGTCGCGTTGATAGTTTGCGGCCAGCTCGGTTAACTTCTTTTGTCTCTGTTATAAATAAATATGTGTGTTCTTCAATTATTATTATATGAGGGGCAGTCGTATTGTTTTCGTAGGAAACTTTTATTCCAATGCAGATTTGTGATCGTCGAGGATAGTGTTGAACACTATTTCTTTAAAACGATTTTGCCCCGCCCAGGTGCTTAAGGTTTATTGGCAATCGTTTCTCAAGATACAACGACGAATTTCTCGTAATAGGAGCATACCAAATTACGAGAACAACGAACTCTTTTAGATGCTTTTTGGACTCTGAATGCAGCGAGAATATGAAAGTGAGGAAGTTAGAAATGCTAGGATTTCTTGGTGTATCCAATTCATACTTGGGGGGGGGGGGGGGGTTTTTTTTTATAGAATGGGTCCGTCGCGTTGATAGTTTGCGGCCAGCTCGGTTAACTTCTTTTGTCTCTGTTATAAATAAATATGTGTGTTCTTCAATTATTATTATATGAGGGCAGTCGTATTGTTTTCGTAGGAAACTTTTATTCCAATGCAGATTTGTGATCGTCGAGGATAGTGTTGAACACTATTTCTTTAAAACGATTTTGCCCCGTCAATGTGCTTAAGGTTTATTGGCAATCGTTTCTCAAGATACAACGACGAATTTCTCGTAATAGGAGCACACCAAATTACGAGAACAACGAACTCTTTTAGATGCTTTTTGGACTCTGAATGCAGCGAGAATATGGAAGTGAGGAAGTTAGAAATGCTAGGATTTCTTGGTGTATCCAATTCATACTTGGGGGGTTCTATTTATAGAGTATGAAGAGGCAGGGGGGATTTCGTGAATAGTCACAACCCTTAGGAATGAATTGATCTGTAGCCCTTGGATCTTCATCCAATGGTCCC